>PISX010004150.1:0-125796 GCA_004024625.1 Mellivora capensis | reverse complement strand
AAAAAAAAAAAAAAGAACATAAGCCTTTTTGATTTGTATTCCTTGCCCCTGAAGGTGGTGTTAAGTATGTAGGAGTTTCCTCATAAAGAAGGGGCTGTGTCCCCTTTCAAAATGTGTTTTTACCAAAGTTGAGGACTATATCAAAGGCCATTTTTCTAAGCAACAAAATTCTTTTTTTTTTTTAAGAATTTATTTATTTATTTGACAGACATGGGTCACAAGTAGGCAGAGAGGCAGGCAGAGAGGGAGGGGAAAGCAGGCTCCCCACTGAACAGAGCCCCCGATGCGGGGCTCGATCCCAGGACCCTGAGATCATGACCTGAGCTGAAGGCAGAGGCTTTAACCCACTGAACCACCCAGATGCCCCAGCAACAAAATTCTTGACCATCATTCAGGGAAATGAAATTGCAAGAAAATATTTTTTTTTTCAAATAAAATCATCTGAAACATACCAAAGTTCTTTGTGTACATATCTATAGTTTTCTTATCATCCATTGAACAAATACAAGTATAAAAAGAGGATGATGGGCCCTGTGAAGACAGAGCAGAGTTGGGGGGGTGGTGCGAAGGCAAGGGAGAAGGTAGAGAGGAGGGAGGAACAATTGGAGACACAGAGGACAGGGAAGATCTTTTCTAAGGAGACAGCTGAGGAACAAAGACCTGAAAAACATGAGAGAAAGAACAATGAAGATAATTCCTGAAGGAGCATGAGAGAGAGAGGGAGTGGCACTTGCCAAAGGCCTGAGGCAAGAGGGCATATGGCATGCTGTAGGAACTGAGAGAGGCCTGGGCAAGAGGACAGATTCAGCAGAGGAAGCATGGGAGACAGAAAGGGTCAGAGAGGTGTCAGGGGGCCAGATCACATCACTCCTTTAGGTTACGGTAAAGATTTGAGTTTTTCTCTGAGTGAGATGGGATGCTAGTTAAGGATATGTGGACGTCAGGAAATACATGGATTGACAAGTTTGAAAAGTATCATTTTGGCTACAGTATTGATATTCAGGGCAAGGATAAAAGAAGCAAGCTGCTAGGAGGCTATTGCACTAGTCCATCATGAGAGGATGATGGCTTGGACCCGAGGGGATGCCATGGAGGTGCTGAGATGTGACTGAATTCTAGCTGTATTGAAGGAAGAATTGTCAGGGGACTGCTTTGAATTGGGCATGAGCTGTGCTTGAAAGAGAAGGGATAACCTTGACTCCAAAGGTTTACCCTGAGAAACTGGAACAAGATTATGAAATGAGGAAAAATTTAGGAGGAGCAGTTTGGAGGGCAGTTCAAAAATTAAGAGCTGGGTTTTGAGCAAGTCAAGCTCAAAACTTTATTGACATGCAAATAGAGAAGTCTATAGTTAAGGGGAGAATCAAAATTAAAGCTACGAATTTGGGAGTTGTCAGTATAGAGATGGTTTCAAGGCCAGGACACTAGAATGAGATTATCTAAGAGTGAGCGTAGTCAGAGAAGAAGTCTAAGGACTGAGCCCTGGAAACCCCACCATCAAAAGAGGTAGCAAAAATTAGGAGAAATAAGCAAAAAGTAGAAAAGGAGTGGCCAGAGATCAGAGTAACCAATCCAAAAAGAGGAAGCCCAGAAGCCAAGAAGTCTTTCGGAAGAAACCAAATCAGATATGCGGAGTAAGATGAGCATTGAGAAAAGCCCACTTTTGTGAGGTCACTGCTGAATTTAGAAATGCTTGTTTTGGGGGCACCTGGGTGGCTCAGTTGGTTAAGCATCTGCCTTCAGCTCAGGTCATGAGCTGAAGCTGAGGAGGAGGGAGAGGGGGGAGAGGAGAAGGGGAAGGGGGAGGAGGGGGGAGGAGGAGGGAGGACGGGAGAGAAGGAAGAAGAGGAAGAGGAGAAAAAGAAGAAAAAGAAAGAAAAAGAAAAGGTTGTTTTGATGGAGTGGTGATGCTGAAGGCCTCACTAGGGTTGATTGAGAGGCTCTGAAAGGAGAATAAATAGAGACAGGGACTAGAGACCACTGCTTTGAGGAGGAGTTTTCCTGTAAAGGGAGTAGAGCTAGAAGGCATTCTGAGGCCAAGGCAGAGTTTTGTTTTGTTTTAACAGTGGAATACAGTAGGTAAATAACATGTTTGTATGGCTACATCAATAGTTCAGGTGAAAGGAAGAATTGGGTGATATGGGAGAAACATAAAAGGTTTGAGGAAAGAAGCTATATTAGTTGGCCAGGGCTGCCATAACAAAGTGCCACAGCCTTGGTGGCTAAAACAACAGAACTGTGTTGTGTGTTCTGGAGGCTAGAAGGCGGCCTCCACTCGGTTGTATCCAGGTGTCAGCAGGGTTACTCCTGCTGAGGACCTCTCTTCTTGGCTTGTAGATGGCTGTCTTCTGTCTTCCTGTGACCTCCTCTGTGTGCCTCCCTGTGTCCTGACCTTCTCCTCTTATAAGGACACCAGTCATACAGCATTAGAGCCCATCCGTACTACATTATTTAATCCCAATTGCATCTTTAAAGACCTTATTTCCAGTGTGTAGGACCACAACGGAAGGATTGGGAAAACTGAATGGGAAGAAATCAGAGAGAGAGACAAACCATGAGAGACTCTGGACTCTGAGAATCAAACTGAGGGTTACAGAAGGGGGAGGGGTGGGAGGATGGGGCGACCAGGTGATGGGCATTAAGGAGGGCATATGTGGTGATGAGCACTGGGTCTTATATGCAACTAATGAAGCATTGAACACTATGTCAAAAACTAATGATGTACTATATGCTGGCTAACTGAGCATAATAAAGAATAGACCTTATTTCCAAAAACAGTTGCATTCTGAGGTACTGGGGGTTAGGAGTTCAACATATGAACTTTGGAGGGACACAGTTCATCCCATAAGAGATGCCCTGGGATAGAAGAGAAGGGACGAGCTCAAGTGCATAGGTAGATGGTTTTAGCATATCTATAATAATGGCACTGAAAAAGCAAAACATGGAAACAAATGTACATATTTTCCTAGGTTTTGTGTTTTCTTCATGAAATAAAAAGCCAGGAAATGGCTAAGAGGGAAATTGGAGGAGATCCTGGAGGTTTCAGAAGAATGGAGAAGAGGCGGCACAGTCATGGGGGAGAGGGATGGAGTACATGTTAAAGGAAAATGGACTATAGACTTGCTGGGCAGCACTGTGGCCCACCTGCAGCCTGTGCCCATGCCTTAAATGTGACATCAGCTCATATGGTTGCGTGGTTTTCTCCCAGCTATGTACAGCTTTGGGGGAATGATATGGAGTAGACAGTTTTGGTTTAATTAGAGTTGTGGTTCTGCTGGATGAGTACTGTAGAGGGAGAGAGGAACCAGTGAGTTCAGTGTGTGTATAGACCAGGATTATAGTGATGAACCACAGAATCCAAGGCAGTAGGAAAAGTGGAGATAAGAAAAGATGACTGACAGTGAAAATGGAGTATAACCAATAGTTTGTAGCTTTCTGTGGAGTTGGGGACTGTTGGGAGACAGGAGACCACTAGTGGGAAGTGTCAGTTACCAGGAGAAATACTAGAATTGAGGTCTGGAGGAGCTGCAGTTACTGGTAGTGACTAAGCTGGGGTAGAACTATAAGAATGAGTGTTAGGGGCACCTGGGTGGCTCAGTTGGTTAAATGTCTGCCTTCAGTTCTGGTCATGATCACTGGCCCTGCAATGAGCTCCCTATCAGCAGGAAGTCTGCTTCTTGCTCTGCCCCTCACCCCAGTCATGCTCTCTCTCTCACTCTCTCTCTCTCAAATAAATAAATAAAATCTTTAAAAAAAAATGAATGAGTGGTTTGGTAAGAGTAGGAGGAGTCAAAGAACAGATTGTTGAGGACATTAATTGCCCTGAAGAATTTGAAAATGTCGTGAATTATTATAGGAATGGGGCATCAGCAAGATGCTAAAATATTCAGGGGATAAAGGGAGTGACCTAGAGGTCTGTAGCTGACTACAATAGGAAACAGTAGGAGATGTCAGAGCCAAGAGTATGAACTTCCAATGAGCTGTATGGGGGATGGGGGAGAAGGGGGGAAAGGAGAATGGTCCAGAAGAGCCTGTGAAGGGTTATGAATGAAGAGTGAGGAGACCATCTCAGGCACCCTGGATGTAGGAAAGGAAACACACACTGCTGAGAGAGCTATGGAAAAGTGTCCTCAGAGAAGAGCCAAGTTTGGGTTAAAATAAGAGAGTGGAGGGGAGAGGATAAGAGGACAGGTGAACATGCCAGGGATTGAAGGGACCTGTGCCTCCAGGTCAGTTTGGGGGAGGAGAGTCAGGTGGCAAGGAATGAGCTGGGAGACTTCCTGAATGCCTGAGATAGAGTGGTGTGGGGAGAGAAGGGATAAATCCTGATACTTTCTAAAGCCCAGGTTGGGGTGGCTATGTTTGAGGTGGGAGATGGGAGCCTTCTATGGGGACAGGCTGTTCAGGTAGGCTAAGGGAGATGTGGCGATTGCCACCCAGCTGCTTTCCTAATAACAGTGCTAACTTGGGAGAAGGGGTGAGGGTGGCTGAGTCAGGTGCTGGAGATACAAAGAAAGTCTTGCCATTAAGGGCCAGAGAACCTATGGCAGAGGAGGTGGGAGGAGACAGGGAATGTTCTATCCTAATCCTCATGGAACCACTGTATTCGGTGCACAAAGAGGGGACTGCAGTCCTCCTGAACATAGACAGCCGCTCCGAAGTGTCAGCTTAGTGTGTGTAGAGGGTGACAATATCATGGTGAGGGTAATTTTAATGTGCCTTGTTTGATCAATCATATTTTATGGGCATCCTTTGTCTGATGTTTAAGTTTAGCTTACCAGGAAATCATACCCAAGACAGACCTGTGGGCACTTAGGACGATGTGGGAGAAGAAACATGAAATTTATTGTAAAAAGTACCTGTGCTCAAGGTGAGGTTTTGTCCCTGTCCCCCCGTCAGGCATAGGGCAAGCTATCTAAATATTCTGAGCTCCAGTTTACTATTCTGGAAAATAGAGTTAGTGGTATCATCACAATAAGGTAAATTGTGAGGATTAATTCATATCATGGGTATCAAAATGCTAGGTATTAAGTATTGTTACTAAAGTGATGTTTTAAAGAAAGATAATAGTTGTATGAGCTTTCAGCTTAGAAGTGGACACAGTAGGGGCTCCTGGGTGGCTCAGTCAGTTAAGCAGCCAACTCTCGATTTCAGCTCAGGTCATGATTTCAGGATCCTAAGATAGAGCCCTGTGTTGGGCTCCATGCTCATCAGGGAGTTTGCTTAAGGATTTTCTCTCTCCTTCTCCTGCCCACCCACCACTTTCATGCTCTCTCTCTCTCAAATAAATAAATAAATATTTTTTTTTTTTTAATGAACTGGACATAATAATGGGAACTTTAAACCTCACTTTGCTGGGCCTGAAAACCCATTTCTGAATCCCCCAGTGGGGGACCCCTCCAAGACTAGTTGGACCTGCCTCCATCTGGGAAGGGGCAGTCATGAGGTGTACACATGAAGTACCTTGGAATTTATTAAGATGAGAATTTAAGCTGCTTTTCTATCACATCTTCCAAGAGAGGTCTCCACTAAGAACTGACCTGTCTCTAGACTTCTTGCTATGTGTGATAACGAACGCCTTGTTTTTTTAAAAGGTAACATCAACCAGGTGCTTTCCTATAATTGAATTCGTCAAATGGGACCACCTTAGGAATTTGTTGTGCATGTGTGTGCACATGTATGTGTTTGCATGTAAACATACATACATACGACTCTGGCTCAAGCAGCCCCACAAGGACTGGGAACTCATAAATGACAGCATATCTCTAAGAAGCACATCTCAGGGAAATGATGGGAAATGATGATAATTTAGCCTTTGCCGCACCTTAAATCATCAGCACACACAGTGTTATTTCCACAAAGAGCTGGTTTTGTAATGATTACTATCCACCTTTTTGATATTCCACTTGGTATTTTTCTCCTATATCTGGGAACTGGGGAAAACTTCCATTTTCCTGCAACATTAAAACAGGCCTCTTTGCCTGTAGCTCCATCATACAAGCCTCCTAGGCATCCAATCCTTCTTCCCCCAAAGGGGGAGTGATTCATTGATTTAGATGATTATTTTGTGTTCTTGGATATCCTGCTAAAATATAAATTCACTGAAAGCAAAAGAGACTCAGTGTTGCTCAGACTCCTACAGGGAATGCTTAACAAATATTTCTGTCATTTAATTCACTTTAAAATGTGATCTATCAATAGAGAATCATTTCTGATCTCTCCCTAAAGAAAGGAGTGCAAATCTATAGAGCTAAAAATGGACCAAACTAAGGGTTAAGTCCTCACCAACCTCTGGCTCCTATAGATATTCTAGAATCTGCTCTTGAAAAAACTATGACTATTAGGCATGAATATACAATGAATATGCATGCTTTTTATGCCCTCAAACCCTGGGAAACAGAGTCCTAGGACAACTCACTCACTAGGGGTCCCTTTGTAGGCACAAGTTCCTGTGTGTCCCTAGAACTCACTGAAAATCTCTAATTGGGTCAGAATTGAGACAGCTATGGGCCTTGGTTATTTAGCCACCAATAAAGATGGCTCCTCTGTGCCCCACCTCACGCCTGTCCTGACAGGTGCTGGGCAGGTGTCTTTGTCAACAACTCTTTTTTGGGTGCTGCTGTCTGCCTGAGCAAGGGGCAGAAATCCTACCCTCTTCCTCCTAGCAAGCCAACCCTGTCCCTCCTAACAGTTGGTATGGGGCTGCCCCCTGGAGGTCTAAGAAAGCCTGTTTCCTTAAAGGCAGGCCAGAGGTTCTAACCAGAGGCAGTGCAGATACTGAATCTGAGGGATAGTGAGGCCTCAACATTGCAACAGAATCAACCCGTGCAGACGCAACTCTCTTTTCAGAGAGTCGGAGTAGCAATGCCAGACAGGAAATTCCTCATCGGGGAACTTCCTGCAGCTTGAACCTGGGAAAAGATGGCTTTATGTTTATCAGTATCAATATTGAGGCAGATCATGTCTTGAAGGCACTAATTGCACACTTACTGTGGATAAGACAATGAGCTTAGCATTAGCCATAGTCATTTGCTAACCTGTTAATATCAACATGCCTGCATTCTGGAAATAAATGATCTAAAGTAGCTTCTCAACTTTCTGATGCTAAGACAATGATTGTGTTTAAAAGCAGTAATGCTCTGACCTCTCTTCAAGCAGGCAAATGCTGGCATCCCCAAGTGACAGACTGTGCTTTTCTGTGCCTCGACATAATCAGTTTCAATCCATTATCCCTGGCTTCCCTCTGACTCTACACTCTGGAGTCAACCAGGTGTGATCCTTGCTGGGCTGGGTACTTGCTGAAAATGTAGGAATGAGTGTGTGAAGCTGAGTGAGTAAATGTTGATTTGCGTGGACCACCCTGGATCATCTCATTGTATTTGAGACTCTGTGCAGTTTGGGGGCATTGCCTTACAGCTTCCTTCTCTTGATACAGTAAGAAGTCAACTAAATGTGATATAAAGAAGTGGTCATGATATGTCATTAATTAGGGGGAAAGCAGATCACAAAGCCATCTGATAATAGTTGAGAAGACAAAATTATGTGTCTATGCCTAGAAAAGCTGGCATGTTGGGAGACTAGTGATATCTCTGGTAGGATAATGATTGATTTGTATTTCCTCTGAGAAAATCAATTAAGAAAAACAAAAGAAAAAGAAAGTACAGTACTTATTGGAGTCCTAGGACTCTCAATTCATGGTCTGCAATCAAAACAAGCATAAAAGCTAGGAGGAAAAGAGGTGTGGGCCTGTAATTGGTGCATGTGAGATTCCTGCTCCCCTACAGAGAAAAAAAAAAGATTAAAGATTTGTTATCATTTCTTTTCTAAGCAACAAGCATACTCTTGAAGCAGTTTTGAAATAGCTAGAATTTTGTGTTTTTTAAGGTGTAAGTTGTTGGCTTCTATTTCATATTGACTAAGCTGAAAGTTGTCCAAACGCCTTTGAATAAGAGATTTAAGGATGAGGGCCATCCCACTTTCAGAGGGAGATTTCCCTGCTCAGTGGAGCTAAGTGGTATTTTTAAAATATCTGGCTGGATCTTAAAAGTCATTCATGACAGGTGATAATTGATTACACACTGAATTTTGCCAGAAACTCTAATGTCATTGGCATATAGAGACACAGCATTACCACAGTGTGTATGTGCAGAGGACTGGAACATAAATAGAGGGCTTCATAAATTAAATTTAATGTTTCGTGGCTCTTCTTTAAACAAAGTAGGTGTGGAAATTATTTTAAGTTAAAATTTATTTCTGTACAAAATAAAAACCAGTCTCTGGGTGTCAATGTGGGGTAAGAAAGCAGAATTTAAGATCGTGAATAGAGCTAATTGAACATTAAAATAAAGGAGAGAGATTTCCATATCAAGGAAAAAATTAAATATTATAATTTCAAATATTTTCAAACATGGGCTATGAACAAAATAAGGACAACTGTGACAACAATTACCACACACACATATACCACTGAATGGGAAATTGTCAATAGGTAGCTTTTCACTGGATAAATGGATCTGTGCATCTCATTTTAAATCTCATATAGCCATTTCAATTTTATTAAGAGGTCCAGTTCTTTCAGTTACTGCTAATATGTTTGAAGAGAGAAGAAATTGAAGCTAAATGAGGAAACTCAGTGACTTTGAGTGAAATTCAACCCTCCTATTTAAGACATTTGCAATTTGTTTAAAACTTTTTGATTTAGTGTTCTATGCTCTAGAGCAGAAGTGACAGACCAACAGTTTTTCCTTCTCTCACCTTCCAAGGAGAATCCTGTGCTTCATGTCCTGATGGTTGAGCCCTTATAGGCCCAAGCACAGTCATGGGCCCAGATGCAGAACTTAAGAAGCAGAGAGAATGCTGTATGTCATGCTGCATGAGAAAAAATATTATTATAGCCACAGAATGCAAGAAAAGATTCAGAAAGTGGGAAAAGGAGAGTGAGAAAGGGGCCAGCGATGAATTAAATGGGAGAGCCAGTTGGTCTAGAGTTTTGTAGAGTGAAATTTCAGAAAGTTTTCTTATTAAAAAAAAAAATTCCTCTTTTGCAAATGGTTCAAGAGACATTCATAAAAGCTTTTTATGATATTTCAGTGCTTTAGGGAGTCATATTTGTGACATTTAGGGATACTGCACAGTGTCTTTAGGCATCCAGACTTACTTGGATTACAATATTATTTCATATGTCTTAGGACTACACTTAGTCTTCCCAGAATGTGACATTTGAAAAGGTGTTTTGGACTATTTTTGTTAAATTCATGATCCTCAGTTGGTTTTCTGTTGTTGTTGTTGTTTATTTATTTATTTATCTAAGAGAGAGAGAGAGAGTGTGCTTGAGAGTGGATAGCAGCAGGGGTGGGGAGAGTGGAGAAATTGAGGGAGTGAGGGGCAGGGAGAGGGACATGTAGACTCCACCAAGTGCAGAGCCCCATGTGGCTCAATCTCAGGACCTTAAGATCTTGATCTGAGGCCAATCAGATGCTTAAAAGAACTGAGCCACCAAGTGCCTCTGTTTTTTTGGTTTTACACTAGTGAAGATTCACTGCATTTGAAGGTAATTTTCAACCTACCCAAAGTTCAGGGTTTGGTCCTTTAAAAATCATCAGAAGAAAGATATCACACCTACATACTTGTTGTAGAACTTGCCTGTGAAGATTTCAGAAAGAATCTATAAGTCATCCAAAATACAGCATCCATTCCTGATTTAAACTCTTCAAAGTATAGGGATAGAGGGAAGATTCCTCAACTTCATAAAATTCATCTATGAAAAACCCACAGCAAATATCATTCTCAATGGGGAAAAGCTGTTGTTCAACATAGTACTAGAAGTCCTAACAACAGCAATCAGAAAACAAAAAGAAATACAAGGTATTCAAATTGTCAAAGAAGAGGTCAAAGTCTCTCTCTTCGCAGATGGCATGATATTTTATATGGAAAACCCAAAAGACTCCACCCCAAACTACTAGAACTTATAAGCAATTCAGTGCTTTATTTCAAGCTTTATTACAAAGCTGTGATCACCAAGACAGAATGGTACTGGCACAAAAACAGACACATAGACCAGTGGAACAGAGTAGAGAATCCAGATATGAACCCACAACTCTATGGTCAAATAATCTTTGACAAAGCAGGAAAAAATATTCATTGGAAAAAAGACAGTGTCTTCAATCAATGGTGCTGGGAAAATTGGACAGCTATGTATAGAAGAATGAAACTCGACCATTCTCTTACACCATACACAAAGAAAAACTCAAAGTGGATAAAAGACCTCCATGTGAGGCAGGAATCTATCAAAATCCTAGAGAACACAGGCAGTAACCTCTTTGACATTGGCCACAGCAATTTCTTTCAAGATATGTCTCCAAAGGCAAAGGAAACAAAAGCAAAAATGAACTTCTGGGACTTCACCAAGATCAAAAGCTTCTGACAGCAAAGGAAACAGTCAACAAAACAAAGAAGCAACCCATGCGATGGGAGAAGATATTTGCAAATGACACTACAGACAAAGGACTGATATCCAAAATCTATAAAGAACTCCTCAAACTCAACACACACAAAACAGATAATCATGTTAAAAAGTGGGCAGAAGGGGGCGCCTGGGTGGCTCAGTCATTAAGTGTCTGCCTTCAGCTCAGGTCATGATCTCAGGGTCCTGGAATTGAGCTCAGCATCGGGCTCTCTGCTCAGCGGGAAGCCTGCTTCTCCCTCTTCCACTCCCCCTGCTTTTGTTCCCTCTCTCACTGTGTCTCTCTCTGTCAAATAAATAAAATCTTTAAAAAAAAAAAGTGGGCAGCAGACATGAACAGACACTTTTCCAAAGAAGACATACAAATGGCTAACAGACACATGAAAAAGTGTTCACCATCATTAGCCATCAGGGAAATTCAAATCAAAACCACATTAGGGGAGGGGGAAACACATTGAGCTACCACCTTACACCAGTTAGAATGGCCAAAATAAACAAGACAAGAAACAAGTTTTGGAGAGGGTGTGGAGAAAGGGGAACCCCCTTACACTGTTGGTGGGAATCCAAGTTGGTGCAACCACTTTGGAAAACAGTATGGAGATTCCTTAAGAAATTAAAAATAAAGCTACCCTATGACCCTGCAATTGCACTACTGGGAATTTATGCCAAGGATACAAGTGCAGTGAAAAGAAGGGCCACCTGTACCCCAGTGTTCATAGAAGCAATGGCTACAATCTCCAAACTGTGGAAAGAGCCAAGATGCCCTTCAACAGATGAATGGGTAAAGAAGATATGGTTCATATATACAATGGAATATTACGCCTCCATCAGAAAGGATGAATAACCAACTTTTCTATCAACATGGACCGGTCTAGAGGAGATTATGCTGAGTGAAGTAAGTCAAGCAGAGTAAGTTAATTATCATATGGTTTCACTTGTGGAGCATAAGGAATAACATGGAGGACATTAGGAGAAGGAAAAGAAAAATGAATTGGGGGAAATCAGAGGGGGAGACAAAGCATGAGAGACCGTGAACTTTGAGAAACAAACTGAGGGTTTGGGAAGGGAGGGGGATGGGGGTTGGGTGAGCCTGGTGGCGGGTATTAAGGAGGGCATATATTGCATGGAGCACTGGGTGTGGTGTGTAAACAATGAATCTCGGAACACTGAAAAAATAAAATAAAATTTTAAAAAAGTAATATGAAATCTTTAACAAATAATTTTATACTGTACAGTTCAGCAATAAAATCAGTTATAGAGAATTATGTAATAAATTAAAAAAGAATCTAAAAGTCATCAATAAGATATTAGAGAAATTACTTGCAGCAGCAGGCACACTACCCTTTTCTGTCTTGCGCTATGTCAAAGGAAACTAATATATTTGGATTTATTACCAATAAATCTAAAGTCCTGTTATTTTTCTGCCCAATTCTTGACCTCGAACTTGAAGGTCTGTAACTATAACTTACATGACATCAGACAGAATCATTCTGGGAATAAGGCCATTTCACTGCTCCCTGCATTAAAAATGTCATATCACATGACCATTCCAACTCTGCAGTCCCATGAGCACAGAGTTGTGAGTACACATTAGTGTCAATTCATCACTACATCTAATCTATCAGTTCAGGAACAATGATCTCTCCACTGTGTGTAATGCTGTGTAAGAAAATTGCAGAGACATGTTCTTATCTCCACATTTAAGGAAACTGTTCTCCAGTAAACAGAGCCAAACACTTGGTATTTCTGTGTCTTAAGTCCCTCATCTATTGGTTCCTTTTATCCATATGAGCATTAACTATATACATTGCAAGGATCTATTGTTTAATATCTCTTACTTTCAGGGTATTTTTTTATGTGCACTGACACCTCTGGCAATTAATTTCCATTTCTATAAGTTGTTTATATTATGCAGCACTAGGCAGTCACCAGGATAATAATGCACATTTCTTTGATGTACCTCAGTCTGCACATCTGCTTCAGCTCCTCTACCAGATGTTCGTATTTATTTATATTCTTTGCTTAAGTTTTCAAGATACTTCTGCTCTGGGGAAAGACATATTAGTATAATAAACTATATTATACAGAATGTCAAGACTGTGTGGTCACCAGAATTAAACATAACTACCTCAGTCAACCAGAAGTGATATGATTCTAGAATTTTCTTGAATGCACACTTATAATGAACTCTAAAATCTTTCTTAATTCATATTTTAGATCTTAGTATTACTGAAGTATCCACTGGCACAATGCAAAGTAATCTTTTAATTGTTTCTTTTCTGAAAATTGCCTAATATAACCAACTCAGTCATGTCTATTTGTGATCATTTGGTACCTGTAACTATAATCACCTCTAAAACTATTTCCATAGCAAATAATGCCAATAGTTCATATGTATTGAGCACTTAACTATGTGTCAGGCACATGCTACCCACTTTGCAAACATCTTATCGAATCCTCACAACAACCCCATGAGACAATTGCCATTATAATCCCCCATCTTTCAGATGAGGAAACTGAGGCTCTGTGAGATTGTATTTTTAGTTTGAGAGAGCAAGAAATAAAACATGGAACTGCTTTGTTCTCTCCTAACATCTGTGCTATCACATCAAATAGAATGATTTTATCTACAAATCGGATATATGTTAATAGAGACACAATCAGAAAATAAATACCTTGCCACACCTCCATGCAGGAACTTGCTTTGGGTTAATTTGTAGAATTTAAGGTGGAGGGAGGCCCGCTGATGGTGACTTGGATAGCACCCTGGACTTGTTCTCCAGTGCCCAGTTCTCAAGCTTATGAAACATACTTTTGGGATAAAGCAGTACATCTTTCTGGAACACTAATCTTTCCTCAATGATAAGTGTTTCAAAGGAATAATTTTTATTAAAACAATGGATATATTATGGAACAAATCAAGAAAAATGTGCTTGATTTTTCTTTTTTTTTATGGGTAGGTTTTTTTTTTAAATTTCATTTCTTTTCAGCGTAACAGAATTCATAGTTTTTACACCACACCCAGTGCTCCATGCAATGCGTGTCCTCCCTAATACCCACCACCTGGCTCCCCCAACCTCCCACCCCCCACCCCTTCAAAACCCTCAGGTTGTTTTTCAGAGTCCATAGTCTCTCATGGTTCATCTCCCCTCCAATTTCCCTCAACTCCCTTCTCCTCTCCATCTCAATTAAAAGTGAGATTTTCAGAAGCTTCCTTTTCTGGGACAAGTGCTCCAGGTCTCCTAGGAGTCAGGTAGTTCCTCCCTCTGCATTTAGGGTGTATAAACTCACAGCTGTAAGGGCAGGGATGCCCTTAAAAAGTCTGAAGCAGGTTCTGGGATGCATTTCATTCTAGTGATAGTTTGGAAGGTAGATATGAAGGAAGCAAGACCAGAAGCAGAGGAAAAGTGAGAGAGCCTGAATATAAGGGCAAAACACAAGTAAAGGATAAAAGGCAACACACTTGCCCATCTCTCTCTCTCACACGCACACCCACACACAGAGAGCTTGCAAAATGAAGATGTAAAAGATTTAAAGGGCACATGTCCAAATATCTCATTCACTAGCCCCCCTACCCCTCTCTCATGCCCTTCACAGCAAACCTCGGCCACATCTGTGTGTGCTTGGCCTGGTTTGCTCATTTAACCTGCCTTACACAGCAGAGCCCCTCCAGCAATGACCCTAACTAAACATTTTCACACTCTGGGCAGTTTGCCATGGTCATTTGGTCACAGCCAATTATGTTTCTGGGCAAGGCCTGAAGAAGCCCGAGTTGTCTACATAATGGGGCTCTCTATAGTCCGATAGGGACACGTGTTAGGAGAAAGAGCATTTCATGGAGGGAAAGAATGTTTTATTTTTTCTTTGTCTTGTTTTTTTCTCCTTTTCAGCTGATGATTGTTGTTTCAGGATGTAGTGACTTCCATTGGTGAGAGAGATTTATTACTTACTTCCTGGAAAAAGCAATTTTCTCTCAAGTGTGAACATTGGGACAGGGGCATCCAAAAAACGTCACTGATTTTTTTACTTTTGTAACTTAGAGGGAAAGAGAAATTTAAATCTGCCCAATTTTCCCCTCTCCACAGGAATGAGTACTGATACATGCTCCAAAACCACAAGGCAGACAGGGCCCCTGTGCCCCTTCTCTGTAGAGTCCAGAGTCACCAGCTGCAGCGAACAGACTCTGTAACCACAGACTAACACAGGTTCTTCAGTGACCTGGAAATCCACTGCCGCAAAGGCGCGGCAACACGACCGCTCACTATCCTAGCGCCCATCGCATCCCAGTGTCGGCTCCAAAGATGTGCTTTTTCTCTTATCATGATTTAACTGAAGAGCGACAGGGGGCTCCCAGGGTCCCCTTGGTCTTCTTTTGTCAGTGTCCCTCCCCCCCAGTCAATTTCATCCATTCCCATTCTATCACTTACGGGGAAGATGCCTGACTGGCCCCATCCATGGCCACACCACGACTCTCTGCAGAGCACCAATCCATGCAGCAGCCATCTAACAGACCTCTCCCCTCAGAGTTCACTGGCTGCAAATCAGAGCCTGAGCTCATTGCCTCCCCCCTCAACCCTGTTCAGTCCGGACTGTTCCATATTTCAGGGACCAGCACCATTTTCCACTCACTTTCTCAAACCAGGATCCCTGAGCATCCTAGTTCTTCTCTCTTAACATCCAACTTATTCAAGGAGTCACCAGTGCTAGGTTGTTCTGACTCGTCAACATTTCTAGAGGCTGTTGGGTTCACTTCTCCCCATCCCTATTTCCACCACCACCCAACTGACCTGTCGGCCCCCAGCCTCCTTCTCTATCTAATTCCCTGTGTCTCCCTCCACATGGCTGCCAGAGGGAATATTCTAAAAAGCATGTCTAGTCATACCACTCCCTTTTCAAAAAAAAAAAAAAAATCCCTAATGGATACCTGTTAGCCTAAGGAGCAAGTTCAAATACTTTATTTTATAAGATATTTCATGAACTGACCCTATTCACCTCTCGTCTTTCACGTCTGTGACCTTAAGTCTGCTCCCAAATTTAGACACACTAAGGCACTTGAAGGTTCCTAAAGTTCTGGATCTTGCCCTTAGGCCTTTGCACCTGCTCTTCTCTTTGCCTAGAATGGTTGCAATTGTTTTCCTTATGGCTAACTTCAAACCTATTCCCAGATTACACACTCATGGTCCAGGAAAAGGGTGAGTGCCTGTGTACAGCCCAGCACACCCCTGCTTTTACTCAGCCTCTCTCGCTCCACCTCATTTCAGCCCCACAGATGCTTAATATCTTTCTTCTTGGGCCCTGTTATCTTTCTTCCTCAAAAATGGATTAGGTGCTTATCCCCTGTCCTTCATTTGTACCCACTGTCCACCCCCCTCCACTGTAGCATTTATTTTGGTGTATTGTACTTGCCTTTCTAATTGTTTATCTTTCCTGTGAAACAGTAAGTTCTTTGAGGGCAGGGACCTTATACTTACTGTCCTTGTCATAGTGCTTGATATGCAGTAGGCAATTAATGTGTATTGCATAAATGAGTATATGGTGATATATCCGTAGAAAATTTGACTTGGGAGGGACCCCATAAATCAATGGGCCAAAACCTTCATTTTACAAATGAAGAAATTGAGGTCAAGAAGGCCAGGGCAAGACCATTTCTCAGAATGACATAAGCTGGAAAAGCATCCTAGTATCTTATTTTTAGCAGATATCAGTTGCCAGTGCAATGAAACATAAGCTTTTCACCAATGATATTTAATATTCAAGCCAAATAATGTAATATGTCAACCAAAATGACTTTATAACTCCTTATAAAATAAAGTAAGTCAAGTTTTTATGAGATATTTTTCTTGAGTCAGTATGTAAGCACCTCCCCCTCCCCATACCACCCACATTTCACAGTTGAAACAACTGGGGAAATGCCAGAATGAACAAGTAGAAATGCAACTAGAAAGAAGAGCAGCCACTAATTTGTGATACGGTGTAGCTAAGCAAGACCTGCCTTTCAACTTGTGGAGAAGAGGGGACGGATGACATTTCTAGTCTCTTGGAAATTTCTCCTCTGTGAAGTTTCTAGAGCTTGTGACTATTGTGAGAAGTGGAGATCGTCATGAGTGTGCAGTCAATGCGAGGAGTTTCTTATAGATGGCACTTATTTTTGTATGTGGAAATATAGGTAATATATTAAGGAATTAAATCCTTCAAATTTGGGGCCCTCAGACAATTATACTAAATATCATTCAATAAAATGGTAATTCATTAGGCTTTTAAATTTAATATCATACTCCTAGCAAATCAACTTTGAATCTCTTGGCTTTGTATTCATGAAGAATAGTGGTGATAAAGGGGGAAGAAATACATGGAAAATATTCTTTAAAAAATAAAACGGGCTCCTGGGTGCCCAGTTGGTTAGGCACCTGGGTTTGCACCGGTCCAGCCCCAAGTCTGGCTCTCTGCTCAGCAGGGAGCCTGCTTCTCCCTCTATCTCTGCTTCTCCCTCTGCCTGCCACTCTGCCTGCTTGTGCTCTCTCTCTCTCAATATCAAATAAATAAATAAAGTCTTTAAAAACAATAAAAATTTAAAAATAGTAAAAGAATTTGAGGGAAGGGGAGAGAAGAATGCTGAATCGAGTACCTTCCCCAGGTTACATGCCAGCAAGTAGCAAAGTCAGAATAAAAGCTTCCTTAGCAGCAGCTCCCTTAAAAATCTGAAAGGCAACGAGGCCTGTGAGGTATGGTGGATTAATGGTTGAAGATGCCTCTGGCATTCCTATCCTGTGCAAAGGTAACAGCTGAGATAAAATGAGCTCTGTATTCTTGTTTAGGGGATGCTGTCAAAACATTATTTTACTGCTTTATTATATGATTTAGAGAAAACCTTATCTAGCAAAGTGTCTCTCTACCCAATTTTCTCCTCATGGAAAATGGGAAAGAATTAGGGCTCTAAGGAGTTCTTATTTACTAAAGGTCTTCCTTTCCCATTTCCTACTCCCCACTTTCAATCTCTCTGCAGAGACTTGAAACCAGGGACACGCTGGTAAACATTTAGCAGCCAGTTTGCCAGGGCTGGGGGGAAATGACCCAATTATCAGCCTTGGCCAGTTTCTGCAGAGTGAATACTCCCACCAGATCTAACCACAAGTTACCAAGGCAACGTCACTGAATGCAAAGTGGGGGGAAGTTGCGTACAATCACTGGTCCAAAGCTGCCCTGAGCCCGCTCCAGCACACCGCTGCTTGAAAGCCTGGGACTGACCAGAGTAGCTCCTACCGGAGCCAGTCTGCCGGCTTCCTTGCTTCAAGCCCAAATTCTTTGGTATTAGTCATGATTAGCTAGGTTATGTCGCATAACAAATTAGCCGTGAAATCTCAGTGGCTTAAAACAGCCAAGGTTTGCACTTCATTCATGGTATATGTCCAGCACGGGTCGATTGTGGGATGGTACTTTGCTTATCAGAATTATTCAGGTCTTCGACTGCTGGGGGCTTCACCATCTGGAACGTGCTGGTGGCAGTGAGAGCCAGCTTGGAGATTTGTACATGGGCTTCTCAACATCTCAGCTCACATTTCATTAGTCAGAACTAGTCTCATGGCCCCACCCAAATGCAAGGGATTTGGCAAAGGCGTGGGGGCAGAAGGAATGCTGGGTGAGTACCACTGTCCCATCAGAGCCCTGATTTCAGCAGGCAACCTTGTTTCTGGTGGTTCAGGGCACTCCATAGTGAGGGGGATCCAGCCTGCTGAAGAAGAACCTTGGGAACGTCAGAAACTCAGCAAGAGTCTTCAAAGGATGATACATATATATTTATTTTTACTGCTAACAAATACTCATATGTCAAACCAGTTGTTCTTTGACTGGAAAAGAGACTTCCAACTCAACAAGAGCCCCAGGCAGGCTTTACTCTGGACCTCTTTTACACTGGAGAGATGCAGCACATTATTATGAATTTGCTTGTCTAAACAATAAAGTAGCAATTTGAGGTTTTGCTGCCTAAGCCTAAAGCCCAGGGCCCATTTCGAGCAACACAGAGCATTCCTGGGAGGAGGCGGCTCCTTAGAGTCCCAGTCTCTTCCACACAGAGAGTGTCTAAGACTGAGGGTGGGAGGGTTGTGGGCTCCCAGGGACTCCTGCCTGAAACCACAGCATTTCATTTTAATTCAACAGATGTGTATTTTGCACCCATGAGGACCAGGTGTGGAGGCTTCCTCTAAGGCTCCTACAGAAGACCAGGCATCAGGTTCCTCAAATTCTCCCGCTGCTTCTTGGAACCCCCAGGCGATTAGACACAACATCACTGCAACCACCTCTCTTCTGAAAGCAAACAGCTATGAGCGGGAGGCTAGGAAAATGCACTGAAGATAGGTACCAGAGGAGTGTGATTTCTTTCAGTCCTGACTCAACTCCTCATTATTGGCACCTGGACAGTCTCTTAATCTCTCCTGTCTCCATTTCCTCACCTACAATCTGGGAAAGTTGGGCTAGTCTTAGAGTTTTCACACTTTCTGCGAAGCCCCTTCATGCATGGAGCTGCATGAGCAGAGAGAACTTTGTGGGGCAGGCCTCACAACCCCATTCTAACTTCCAACCAGGACCGATTTTTTAAAATTATTATTATTTTAGAGCTGATTTTTGGTCTTGTTTTTCCAAGGGGTTGTCATTGCTCCATTTGCGGGCTCTTAAGTAGATGTTTCTGATACTGTTTTAAGTTTAAAAAGCACTGGACTAATCGGGAGTGCAGGAGAGCGCTGGGAGAACTAACATGACTGACATTTGTGTCCCAGTTAGCAGGGCTGCCCTATGGCTCTTGTGGTACTCTGCTGGGAGGCTTCCCTTCCCCCGCAGCCCGCCAGCCCAGCTTCCAGTCCTTCCACACTTGCGCTGCCCAAGCTTCTAGGACGGCAGCGGGAATCGAGCCTCTCCCTCTGACCCTGGCAGCACGCTCCGGAGAGGCTCAGACCAAGTCAGCCACATGCAGAGAGAGGAAGGGGCAGTGGGACTTCCCCCGAGTGAAGGTACCACCTTAGCCCGCGCAGAGAGCGTGTGGTTTGGACTGCTGCCACGGAATATTAAATCATACAAGAATTTTCACTCATCTTCATCTTGGAGGTCGCACCGCGACTTGCCTCTAATGAATTCTTTACATTGGCAGCCCCTCTGTTTTCCTGCCTTCCTTCACTGGTTCCTCACTTCCGCCTCTCCCCTCCTCCCTCGCTCTGAGCGGCTTTCGCGCCACCGCTCTCTGTGTGGGAACATGTGGAAATACTTTTCCTTGATTTAGGCCTGGAATTCAGGCTACACCTGTGTAGGCCCTTAAGTAATGGCCCAGCAGGCGATTCGGCAAGGTCGTGTTCCCAAGTGCTCTGCGCACACACTCGCGCCCACTGCCTCGCAGGCCCGCCGGCACTGCTCCTGCCTTTCGCCAGGTGTGCAGGCACTTCCAGATGTGCCCCCCCCCCCCGGCTGGTTTACCTTCAGGGTTCCGGGGATTACTCCTCGGAGCATCCTCTCCCACCCCGGGGTGCTCTTCTTCATAAAGAAGAGGGTTCACTTCCAAAAGCCTGCAGCCTCCGAAGGAAAAGAACAGAGACCTTTTGTTGGGTAAGCACTCTCCTGACTTATGCTTGTGAAGTTGTTGTTTGCTCAGAGGAGTCAAGGAACCTGCTCAAGGTCACAGAGCCAGGAAGTGGCAGATTGGAGATTAAAAGACAGACCTTATTTCAGGTTCGACATTTTCCCTGACTACCAAGCCATAGTTCTTTGTTTTTTGGAGATATCCACCATACCATCACTAAAAATCCAGGTTCCGTACTAGGTGCCCTCTAGACACCACCTCTTTTTTACAGTAGCCCAGCAAGGTGGTTCTAGTTTAGTCAGCGTAAAGATTTTATGGAAATGGGGCTCATAAAGGTCGTGTTGCCCAAGATCACATAACCAAATGCAAAAATGATTTTAATGCTTTCTGCCCCAAATCTCACTTACTTTCTACAATTTTCAAGAATAAAAAGCTGCTCAGAGCTTTCATGCTTTCAGAATAAAAGTAGATCCTCATCTTAACTAACACCAGGCCCATCACAATCTGGTTTTTGCCCACCTTTCGTTCTGCTCCCCCACTGACACTGATCTTTCCTATCCTAAGGAGCGCTTTTTGGTTCCTCGGACTACTAACAACCCTGTATGCGTCTTACGTGCTGTCCCTGCTTCTATTTTCATCTACATTTAACTTGCTGCCACTCAGCTCATAGACCCTTCCCTGAGAAGCACTCTACTCCCACATGCTCACTACCAACCACTTTGTCACCAAATCAGGTGTGGGGAATGTTCCTGTTGCTCTTGCAGCATCTTGGGACTGTCTAAACCAAAGCACTGACCACACTCACCATGGTGTCGTCTATCAAGTCATCGTTTCCACAAGACCCCTGCCCTCGTTGAAGATATGGAACCCATCCTCCGTAACTCTTACCCAAAACCTACAAAATACCTACAACAAAAAAGAGTTAAAGTTTGTTGAATGAATGAAAAATGGAAAGGAAAGGAGAGGAGGTGAGAAGAGGGGAGGAGGGGTATGAGGGTAACAATAGGAGATGTTAAGGGCTGAACCCAGGTCTTTCTGATTTTCTGATTTTGAAATAGACAACACTCCTACCATCTTATACTCAATCCAAGATGCTCCCTACTCTATCAGAGATGTGAGTCTATGCTCATTCTCCCTTCTTCTTCTTAAAAACAAACAAAACAAAACTCAGGCACAAGATCCTAATTCTCTGCTCTCACTCTCAATCCATCTGTCTCTGCACCAGAGTTCCCGATAAGACTTCTCTCTGTATATTTGTCTGTTTGAATCTTTGTAAGTCCATGGAGTTCGCCTAATGAAAGAGTCGGTATCACTAAAGGACAATAGCCTGCAATGCCCTCTCCAGGTAAATATTTAAGGTTGACCAGGATTTTGAATCCAGAAAAATGGCCTAATAGAACTTTTTGCACTTCAGATTAATTTATTTACAGGATATGCTTTTATACAGTGTCTAGAATCCTGCTTATAAAAAGCAACGCCAGAGTTCTGTATTTTAATTATCTGCCTGATGAAATCATTTTCACTATGTTTTCAAATTATAAAAGTATTATGCATTTATTGTAGAAATTTTATAGGTATATATATACAAAATGAAGAAAATAAAAGTAACCCATAATCATACTAGGCAAAGACGATCACTCTTGTTTGGATATGTATCTTTCCCTTTTATCTAGGTATATATAATTATGAAAGAATAGTTGATATCAACTCCATAAATGCTGTGAGCTGTTGTATGCTCTCTATGGATTAATTTGAACCCTCAGAACAGTCTCATGAGATTGACAAAATTACTCCATTTAACATATGAGGAAATTGAGGCATGGAGGGACATGGAGACTTGCCCAGGGCCACACACATATTAGGTGGTAGAGCTGGGCCCAACTCCTGAGAATGTGCTTTTAGCCCCTAAGACACATTGCTTCTCATGCACGTATACACGGGAGCAGACTGTACAAAACCAACCATGTTAGTAACTTGCTTTTATTATAGTTAAAATACCTTGAAGAGTTTTCATGTAATTTAATACTCTTCTGAAACATCATTTTGATCAGTGCATAATATTTCATCATGTTGATGTAATCAATGAGATTGATGAAATGAATCTATTTCCTTTGGATAAAAATGTAGATTATCTTCCAATCTGCTATAAACACACTGTGATAAGCTGTGTCATAACGAATTTTTTGTTTGCAGCTTAGAATTGAAATCACTGTGCCAAAAGCGAAGATATTTACACTTATCCACCATCCATACCCTCCAGTGTGGCTCCACATGAAGGGAATATACCTCAATAGTTGAACATTAGAAAATACTGAGTAGAACAGCCTTCCCTCTGGGGCTTTTCTGCCAAGTTCTTCCCTATTCATAGAGCTGGTCATAACAAATGGAGGGGGAAAAAAAAAATCCTAATCCAGGCATGCGCTGTTGTCAAAGATTGTCCAGATACTTCTCCTTGGACCAGTGCCACCACCTGCCTCTCGGGTGCATGGCTCTCTCAGCCTTTCTCCTCTGTCAACGCCACATCAGAATGAGTTATCATTTGCACATCAGCAGTTGGCCTCACCAACATGGGGGCCCTTCCCATTTGGTATTCCTACTACAGGAATGACAGCAGGAAAGAGGAGGTGCAGAAAGTTCCTGGAGGAGATGTGTGAGGGGGATCCCTAACAGCTAACCTGCCCCAGTAACTGACATAGCATCTCCATGTAGGATTCTAGAAAGGGGATAAGCAAAAGATCTCCTTAGAAGGTGGTGAACCCCACTAAGGGTAGCCCAAGTAAGAAATGACCATGGAAAATGGCCCAAGTGAGAAAAAAATAAACAGTGAAGTATGTGGTACATGTATGTGGTACATGTTTATTAAGATGGTAAGGGTAGCTGGAAAACCTTTTATAAGCTAATTAAAATGAAGAAAATTTAGAAAATAACACATCAAGGAGGACCTTTAAAAGAGCACCATAAATACAGATGCGATGGCTAGTGTCTTGTGAATTTTCTGTCAAACTGTTTTGTCAGAAATTTCAGAGCCTCCTTATCTGGACACCACACGTGGAAGATGGGTAATTCTCTGACACGTTCATTCAAGTAAGTTTTACTGAGACCCTAAAACTACCTAATATTTACCAGGCACTTTATAGTTTATAAAACTCTGTTCATACACATTATCACATCCTGTCTTCCTTTGAACCCTATGAGGCAGTTACTATTATTACTTATTATCTGTGAGTTAACTGAGGCTAACAGACTTACACAGCTTACTCAAGATTGTACAGTGTGATGATTAATTTTATGTCAACTTGATTAGGTCATAGGTGCCCAAATATTTGGTTAGACATTATTTCTGGAAGTGTCTGTGTGGGTGTTTCCAAAAAAGGTTAGCCTTTGAATGGTAGACTGAGTAAACTAGATTGTATCCTACTGGTTCTGTTTCTCTGGAGAACGTTAACTAATACACATAGCTATAGCCAGAATTTGAACATGGACCTCTTGCCTCTGGCATCTACTAAGTGCAACCAAGCAAACAAGGCAGATATGAGATATCAGAGCCCTTAGAGGACATGAAAGTTGAGTGGGGAAGAAACTGCCTTTTCTGTGCTTGGGACCAAGGCCTCCAGCAATCAATAACTAGACTGCAAGCCCAGAGTTCTATTATGTGACCCATGTTGACCTAGGCATGGTGGAAACAAAAAGAGAAATAAAACATGTCTGAGGAATCCCTTCCCTAAGCGTGTATCCTATTAAGGCACATAAAACAATTATGAAAAAAATGAAGTTGTTAGTGTTGACAAGAATAATGAATGAAGCTTTCCTAAAGGATGCAGGGCTTGATCTGAGAAAAACTTACAGAGGAAAAAGGATGATTTAGTGGCTGATCACAATGAGCAAAGGCATGGAAATAATGGTAGCCATGATGTTTTTGGGGGGAAAAGGGAAGGTTTTGCTATTCAAAGGCAAGTTTAAATGTAATATAATGTGTGGGTTAAAAAGAAGATGGGGGGCAGGTAGAATGAGACCAGATTATAGTGGAAGACTTAGAAAGCAAACAAAATCCATCTTTTTAACAAAAACTTACTGAATGCCTTCTAGTGCCAATTCTAGGCACAAATAAATAGAAACAAAGCATGCTATCTTCTCTTCAGAAGTAAGTCACTCCCAGTCTTGGGAACTTGGATTCCAAATTGGAAGTGATAGGGAGTTATGAAAGGTTCTTTAGTAGGGGATGACAAAAGGAAAATTTATCTCCGCATTGCTATAATCTCTCAACCAGCAGAGAAGAAAAGAGGCAAGAGAAATGTTACAGACCCACCCATTATTAGGATAGTCTATGGGGCAGGTTACAAGTGGTCTTTTCAGGAAGAATCTGTTTGAATCTGAAGGAGTTCTGGTGTGAGCGACAGGAGCTAGTTTTCATGAGAAGAAGCCAGTGTATACAGAGATAATAGGGGGTAGGGGTGAGGGGATAAAATGGAAAGGGGCAGGAGGAGCTAAACAGGGAAGAAGGATCCCAGCACAAGAGGAAGGCACTGTTTTCTAGAATCTGGACAACGTAAGACTCCAGGAATGGGGAAACAAGATAGAAACCCAAACACTAGGATCATGACACAGGGGCGGGCCTCAGACTCAGAAATAAAACAAAAGCTTGGTGATTAAAATCAGAATACAAAATCATTCTAATCCCAAAAACATGACTGTCTTCTCTTGACCTGGGTTAGGGCTGGGCCTGGATGGAGTTTAGGTTGACCTAGGAGTCAAATTCATCACAATGTGCATCTCTGAAATTTTCTTCAAGAAAAAAAAAAAAAGATTTACTTATTTATTTATTTGACAGAGAGCATGTGCACACAAATGGGGAGGGAGAGAGGGAGAGAATCCCAAGCAGACTCCCTGCTAAGCAGGGAGCCAGACAGGAGGCTGATCCCAAGACCCATGAGTTCATGACCTGAGCCAAAATCATGAGTCAGTTACTTAACCAGCTGAGCCACCCAGGCTCTCCAATCTCTGAAATTTTCTGAGGGAGCCTCTATAATCTCACTTTATACTGGATACAACCTTCTATCCTGCCTATCTTTATTTTAACACACTCTTGATTCCAGTCGTCCTGGTCCCATCACTGTACCCCCCCAACCCACCCCAACTGATCAACACATCATGCGCGTGCATGCACACACACACACACACACACACACACTTTTGTTGTGGTTGAGGTTTTGCCTATACCAGCTCTCTCACCTGTAATGTTCCCTTTCCTCACCCCAGTTCTTTTCAGCTCTTCTTTGAGATTGCCATGGTTTGGGGGCTCCTTTCTCTGAGTCGGAGAACAGCTTCATCTGGTCCTCTCATTGATTAGCTTCTTTATTGTCATGGCATGGGGATATTTTATAGGCCTGAATGTCACTTACTCATTTTAGTTTCCTCCACTTAGACTTTATTCCTATGGGAAATTCATTCAGTTATTCAGCTTCGGGAGATTTGGAAAATATTCAACCCTTCCCTTTTCCTGGGCTGAAGAAGGGACAGAATTCTGTTTCCTAACACTGAGACAGCATCAGCAGCAGAAATACAAGATAAAGATTCCACTGGGAATTAGAGATCAGGAGAGGAAATAGATCGTGGGAAGTTTCTATCTAATACGGCAGTTAAACCAGAGGCATTAGTGGCCAGAATAAAATAAAAGAGAAAAAAAATGGGTGTTTTATATGTGTGAGTTGGTATCTGTTTATCAGAGACTATCAGCACAAACAGGCTATAAGTTACTGGTATATTTATATACCTATAACGTATTTAGAAGTTACAAATATTGTGTTTATAATACTTATAAAACCTATTTATAAGCTCAGTAATAAAAATTAAATCCATAATGGCTATAATTTATTGATGTTTATAAGTGCTAAACATACGATAATGTTGATTTTTTGGAGGCTTTTTAAATGCCATGGTGTACGTGATATTTTTCAGAATATTTGTAAGAGTAATTACAGAAGCAAGGATCAATATTTTTCTTAAAGATTTTATTTATTTATTTGACAGACAAAGATCACAAGTGGGCAGAGAGGCAGGCAGAGAGAGAGGAAAGCAGGCTCCCTGCTGAGCAGAGAGCCCGATGCGGGGCTCAATCCCAGGAGCCTGGGATCATGACCTGAGCCAAGGCAGAGGCTTAACCCACTGAGCCACCCAGGTGCCCCAGGGATCAATAATTTTATCTCATTTTCAATGATGGTATTTCTTTGTAAACTTACATAAAAGTCTTCTCATTGTAAATACCAACCATGATCAGACTTATTATTTTAATTAGGATTATGGCAACAATATACAATGCATGGGAAAGAGATGATTAACTCTTGATTTCAGAGGCACAACATTCTGGATTAGACATTTGAGCTGAGGTTCAGTGTACTGAATTTCTGCCAAGCAAAGTTTCAGCACACATATTTACCTCAGCTTGAATTCCAATCAGCAAGGATTAGGTTATGTAAAATACATGTCCTCTTTTCAGACAAATGGCTATATTAAGTCTCCAATGAGAATGAACGAAGTAAGTAAAGTAAAAAAACATATTCTATCTACTTCCTGTGATACTGGAAACATTCTGAATTTTAACTTGGGGGGTTTGGAAGAAACCCGTCCCTTCTCTTTTCCTGGGTTGCTAAACAGAATGTAGTTAAGTATAAAGCTAGTCTTATTATGGTTATGGTTTTAAGATAGATTAATTTTAGAGCAGATCCTTTTATACCAGCATTTCAGAGTTGGAAATGCAACTTATTTAGACAAATCAGGCATTTTTTGTTTAAGGAAGTTTAACAGGAAGTTGAACATAAAAATCTTCCATTTTTCCATATTGTCACTGGATATAAATGTGTATGTGTGGCGGGCGGGGGCAGGGGCTGGGGGGAGTTGTAATTATAAAGGGGTTCTGAATCAAGCCAAGATCGGTCTTCCTTATTGAAGCAGAGAATATTGAAACAAGTTCCCCAGACATCTCTCCATCTGGTTGCCACAGCTAGCCTTTCTGTTCTGCAAACTTAAGCCCCCATACCTTCCTCCTCTTGCCCTTCATGCCTTCCTCTTCTGCTCTCTCCCACTTCAAAATGTTGAAGAAATGTGATTCACAGAGTCTCTATACTGCCAGCAGCCCAGTCCATCTGTTTCCATCCACTGAGCTCCTCCTTAATATTTCTTACTGCATTGTTCATTTCCCAAGGGCAACATAGGGCCCCGTACACCAGGAAAAAGGAGTAAATCCAGGGTGTGGTTTCATTCAAATCTGCATTTTATATCTATGCTGTTCCCCCAGTAAGTGATTTTGTACAGTTTGTTGCCTATTAACGTGTGACCTTTGACTAGAGGATTTCCTATTCACTGCATATGTGCTCAGCGTCCCTCTCTTGTGGTAGATAATGTCTTTGATTGCAATGACAGTTCCTCCATGCTTGGAAGATTTATTTAGTCTCACTCTCGGAAGATCCTTCTGTTGCATTTTTGGCTTACACTCATTTTCAAAGTTTTTAGGGAGGATTAGAATAAAAGACATTACATTTTACTCTTCCTGAGAATATTCCTATGGTCATAATATATATTTTTTAGGGATTTTACCACCTCACATAGGTTCTCTCCCTCACATTCAAGTGTTTCTATTATTGGACAAGTTTACTTCATTTTCAGTATTATGTAAAAGCAAAGAACAAATATCAGTTTCAGGGAAATAAATTCATAAGCCTTATGCACACACATACACACACACACACACAAAAATGATTCTTCCTAAAAGACAGAAATACACAGGAAGCTGCAAATATGGAAGAAGAATTACTGGATATCTACCAACTGGTCAGACAGGAATTCTTAAATGTGGGGATCATCTATTTAAAATTTAAACCTCATTAGGTTTACCTATTGTGCCATCATTTTGTTCTTTTAATTTGAAAGCTGCCTTGTCTAGGTTGGACATTAGTTGAAAAAAATAACAAAATACTTATGTTTCTGACAGTATGATACATGAAATACAATGAACAACTTTCTCCTTACAAAAAACTTTAACTTTCTGAATAAAATTATATTTGAAAAAATACTATACTATTGAGAGGACAGGAATATAAGGAGAATCTCAGGGGCCAAAGACCAAGTAAATTCAGAAACCAGAAAAGTAAGGAGACACCAAAGTGACCATGAACTTTCATTCTATCAGTTCTGCCAAGAGTGGAGAGGCTAGAACAAGGGAGGTCTTCGGTAGGGACCCCTACATAAAACTGAAACTACAGAGCAGTACACTTTTGGTGAAAGAGAGAGCCTAAATGTAGACATATATAAATCCCACTCCAGAAAGGGTGATGGCAAAGAAACTTGCTTGCCAAAGCCTGAGTAGTGGATAAAAAATAAATCTCTCCTGAGACTGCAAAACTACAGGCCCACCCTTGTAGGTTTGAAGGTTTGTGACCACAAAACTTCAAGTCTAGAATTAGCATACATGGACCTATGAGAGAAAGACACTTCCAATTCAGGTCTTAAGTATTTCATTAATATAAATTCAGAGAAAAGAAGAATAATAAAAATGTCAAAAAAAACCCAAACCACTGTTCCATGAGTAAAACCAGAAACAGCAAAGATATATTCAGACACACTTAAGACTCCAAATGATAGAATCAAGTAAGAATATAAAATAAGTCCGCTTACTATGTTAATAGAAAAAATGAAAATATCAGGCACCTGGGTGGCTCAGTAGGTTAAGCATCTGCCTTTGGCTCAGATCATGATCCCCAGGTCCTGGAGTCGAGGCCCACATCAGGTTCCTTGCTCAGTGGGGAGCCTGCTTCTCTCTCTGCCCCTTCCCCTGCTCCCATGCTATCTGTTACTCTCTCTCTCAAATAAGTAAATAATTAAAAATCTTTAGAAAAAATAAGAATATCAAGTAAGTCAAAGAATAAGACACTCAGAAGGAAGGAAGAGAAAAGGAAAGAGAGAAAGAAGAAAAGAAGAAAGAAAATGACCAGGCAGATATGAAAAAAAAAAATCATATAGACATACTAGGACTGAAATTAAATGGAAAGAAAGAAAGAAATGTTAAACAGCAAGTTAGTCATAGAAGAAGAGGGAATTAATGAGTTAGAAGATAAATCTGAATGAATTACAGAAAACTCAATACAGAGAAACAAAGATACGGAAAACAGAATGGGTAAATGTTAGGACTAGAGTAAGAGGATCAAACATACATGTTGAAGTTTCAAATAAAAACAATAGAAAAAAATGAAAGACGATATATGTGAAGACACAAATGCTGAGAAAATTCTCAGAATTTATTCAAGATATTAATTGGCATATACAAGAAGCAGAAGGAATTGCAAGCTGGATAAATAGAAAGCAATCCATAACTAGGTACATCATAGTGAAACTATTGAAAACCAAATGTGAAGAGAAGATCCTGATAAAAGCAGAGACAACATAATGGCTACATAAATAAACAACAAATTAATTTATTGCTGTATTGTCAGCAACCATGGAAGCCAAAAAATTGGAAAATAATTTCTTCAACATTCTGAAAGAAAGCAATTATCAGCTGAGAATTGTATGCAAAATAAAATTAACTTTTAGCAACTTAGTAACATGAACACTTTTTCATACACATGAAATCTACAGTACTTAATCACCAACAGATTATCATTAAATTAGAAGGGTTGAACTGCACAAGGAAGAGAAATTATACAGGAGGAAAGTTGTGAGATGAAAGAAGAAATGATGGGTAAAGAATAACCCAAACTATGGCCAAATCTAAGCATCTAAGCAAACATTGACTATCTTTTTGGGGAGAGGACAAAATTGAATGAAGTGCTTGCCAATGGTACTGTGCAAATGGCAAGGGGTTGGTGGGATTTAAAGTGGTCCAAAGTTCTTGTTCTGTTTGGGAGGAGACTTTGACAATTTAAGGATGTATGTTAAAATTTTTAAGGTAAATAAAAGAATGTGCATGGAGTGTTTAACTTGTATCTAGTATAGGATATAAATGAAATACTAAACAAAAGCCTCAGCAACTAAAAAATTAATAATAAAATGACAAGAAAGGAACCAAAACACAGCTAGCTACAAAAGCAGAACAAAGAGAAAGTGCAAAATAATATAGTAGAAATAAATTCAGATCAGTTTATAGCCATAGTAATTGGTATATAAAAATAATAGACCTTAAGGCAAAAACCATTCTTTAGAAGCAACAGAATTACTACACAATGACAGAAAATTGCATATTACTAATAAGACACGATAATTCTGAACTTGTATGAAGCAAATGACACAGCTTCAGCAGATATAGAACAATATAGAAATTTGATAAATTTCAAGGATGAATTTAAAAATCTACCTTTAAGGAAAGAGATTTTAACACCTTTCTAAATAACTGATAACTAACCAGACAATAAATCACTAGGAATATTGGGGAAAAAATGAATAATATGAACTCAGTCTTAGCTCTTTACAGACCCCACTACTTTCATCAATAAGGAGTACTCATTCATTTTAAGAACACATAAAACTTTTACAAAAACTGGACATAGATGTGTCCATAAGATACATGTCAATAAGTTTCAAAGAATAAACATCATTCAGAATAAATATAATTAAGTCAAAAATGAATTTTAAAAGGATAACTGGGGAAAAAATCCCCACATTCAGAAACATAGAATTGCATTTCTAATAACTTATGGGTCAAAAAGAAACTACAATGAAAATTAGAAAATATAAAGCAATACCAGTAATACAATAGTACTTACCAAAACTTGTGATAGAAAGCTAAAATAGTACTTACCAGAAAACACTCGGTCTTAAATGATTATATTAGCAAAAAAACAGAAAAACAAAAAAAACCACTAAAATTAACATAGTAAACAACAACCTTTATAAATTTGAAAATAATAGAATACAATGTAGTAAGTAGAAGGGAAACAAAGAAGTAAAAAATAAATAAGAAACAAACATACAATATAGAGAATCAAAAAGCCTAAAGTTTTTATTTTTTGTTTTGTTTTTTAGAAACAGAGAGAGAGAGATTGGGCAGGGAGGTAGAGGGAAAAGGAGAGAGAGAATTCCGAGTAGGCTCCACGCTCATTGTGGAGCCAGACTCATGACCCTGAAATCATGACCTGAGCCAAATCAAGAGTTGGACACTTAACCGACTGAGCCACCCAAGCACCTCCCAAAGTTGTTTTTAGAAAAGACTAATAAATTAGCAAATCTCTGGAAAGATTCAAGAAAAAAGAAAAACACACATACACAACCTTCCAATTGAAGGAAGAGATACAGTTACTTACCAAAATAATGGGAGAATACTATAACTTCATACGATTAACTTTAAAATAAAAATGTAAATTTTTTAAGAAGAGTGTAACTGCTTTAAAGTAACTCAAGGGGCACCTGGGTGGCTCAGTGGGTTAAAGCCTCTGCCTTCGGCTCAGGTCATGATCCCAGGTCCTGGGATCGAGCCCCACATCGGGCTCTCTGTTCAGCTGGGGGCCTGCTTCCTCCTCCCTCTCTGCCTACTTGTGATCTCTGTCAAATAATAAGATCTTAAAAAAAAAAATCTTTAACCCAAGAATAATGAAGAAACCTAAATAATGTTAAAACCATTAAGGAATACAAAATTTAATTAACATCAAACTGGATGTTAAATATTTTTTTCAAAAAACAAACAAACAGGAGCACCTGGGTGGCTCAGTCTGTTAAGCATTTGCCTTCAGTTCCCTTCATTTCATGATTTTGGAGTCCTGGGATCAAGTCGGGTATTTGGGCTCTCTGCTCAGTGGAAAGCCTGCTTCTCCCACTTCCTCTGCTTTTCCTGCACCCCACCTCATGCTGACTCTCTCTTGGGATGCCTCTCTCTCTCCCTCTCTCTCTCTCAAATAAATGCAAATCTTTAAAACAAACAAAAACAGAAAACCTCACCAGACCCATACAGTTTTGTAGGTGACCTTTTCCAAAAAATCTGGGAACTGATAATTCTAATTTTATTCAAACTCTTCAGCGAACAGAAAAAGAAGAAAAACTTCCCAGTCCATTTGATAGACTAATATAATTTTGTTATCAAAACAAAACTAGGACAGTATAAAAAAGAGAATTACAAGTGAATTCCCTTTGTGGACAGAGATAATTTTAATTATCCTCAAACAATAAGAAGGATTGGGTTGAATTTAACTTAAAATAATTAAAATATTGCCTCAATGTAACAATATATGAAAATGCCAAGAAATTTTCTTTTCAGCAAGCAGCAAACAAAAACACTAAGTTTGGAGACCCTAGAGGTTTGCATCAGTAGACATTATCCTCTATTTCATGACAGAATAACTCATGGCCTTCAATTCCTGACAGCAGGAGTCAGGTGAATGAATAGACCATGTGGGACCTCTAATGATGGATCCCATACAAATCCATACATGCCTGTAGCAATCATAAGATGCCACCAAGGACAAACAGCTCCATAATAATCTCATCACTCTTTTTTTAATAGTAAAATGGGTTTTTATCTTCTATATATTTATTTTTAAAATTTTTAAGTTCAATTTAGTTAACATATATTAGTAGGATCATTAGAATTAGTGTATTATTAGTAGAATTTAGTGATTCATCATTGCATATAACATCCAGTGCTCCTTACATCAAGTGCCCTCCTTAATGTCCATCACCCAGTTATGCCAACCTCCCCTCCATCAACCTTCAGTTTGTTTCCTAGAGGTAAGAAGAGTCTCTTACGGTTTGTCTACCTTTCTGATTTCCTCATATTTTATTTTTCCATCCCTTCCCCTGTGTTCTTGGGTTTTGTTTCTTAGATTCCACATATGAGTGAAATCGTATGGTATTTGTCTTTCTCTGACTGATTTATTTCACTTAGCATAATACACTCTAGCTCCATCCACTTCATTGCAAATGGCAAGATCTCATTCTTTTTATGGCTGACTAATATTCCTGTCTGTGGGTGTGTGTATCACATCATGTTTATCCATTCATCAGTCAGTGGACATATGGGCTCTTTTCATATTTTGGCTATTGTGGACATTGCTGCTGTCAACATTGGGGTGCATGTGCCCCTTCAAATCAGTAGTTTTGTATCCTTTGGGTAAATACCTAGCATTGCAATTGCTGGGTCATAGGGTAGTTCTGTTTAACTTTTTGAAAGTTAAAGGAAACTCCATACTGTTTTCCAGAGTAACCGCACCAGTTTGTTTTCCCATCAACAATGTAAAAATGTTCTCCTTTCTCCAAGCCTTGCCAAAACCTGTTGTTTCCTGAGTTGCTAATTTTAGCCATTCTGACCAGTATGTGGTGATATCTCATGTGGTTTTGATTTGTATTTCCCTAATGCCAAGTAATGTTGAACCTTTTTTTTCGTGTGTCTGTTGGCCATTTATATGTTTAAATGTCTGTTCATGTCTTCTGCCCATTTCTTAACTGGATATTTTTTTGTTTTTGTTTTTTGGGTGTTTGATAAGGTATACATTTTGGATACTAGCCCTTTATCTAATATGTCATTTGCAAATATCTTCTCCTATTCAGTAGGTTGTCTTTTAGTTTTGTTGACTATTTCCTTTGCTGTGCAAAAGCTTTTTATCCTGATAAAGTCCCAATAGTTCATTTTTGCTTTTGTTTCCTTTGCCTCTGGAGACATGTAGTAATAACCTGATCATTCTTTAAAGAATTCTGTAGTCAAAATGAGATGTGAAAGAAGTTAAGAATGCGCCACACAAACAGGAAGTAGTAATATGCTTATCAAGTGTCCCAGTCACTTTTATGCTGGAGTGTGTTTTAATGAGAGATTTAAAAAAACAAACAAACAAAAAAACCCAGAGGACAAAGAGTTGAAGGAAGAGAAATGAGGGTGGAGAGGGAAATGGATGATCAATAGAGATAGTACAGTTTTGAAAGTGGGGGAATGGAGTATGGTGGGAGAAAAACAGATGTGAAAATAGACTATAGTGAGTGTGAGTGGTGTCAACCCTTGGGAGTACTAAAACACTAAAGTAAAAATTTAAGTTAGTAACTGAGTTCTAAGCCACATGAGAGTAGAGAGAGCATCCATCATGTTCTGAGCATAGGTCCTGGCATATAATAGACACTCAACGTGAATGAATGACTGAATGAATGCATAGCTAATAAACTATTAGCAGGGCAGAAGGAACCATGTGGTATTGGATTAGAGTGATAAATATTAGTATGAATTTATGTTATCCAAATTGGTATATAGAAATAATTATGTGCATATAAGTGTATATTCATAGGTTATTTCTTAATTCTACCTAGTGAAAACACCTAGAAACAAACAACACTCTGGTAGTTACAAGCATTCTTAGCACCTAGATCTGGGTTTTTAATTCCATTCTCTAATAAAAAGAACCAGGGCTCTTTGGAGAAATGGCTGATTCTAGGGTTGGGGCAGAGAATATGCAATATGAACCTGGGTCATCTGATAGTGCCAGAAGGGGTTAAATAAAAAGAGAGAGAGAGAGAGAGAAAACAGTGAGGGAAGAATGTGTCAAAGAGACCCAGGAGCCAACTGAAAGAACTCCCTGTGGTCAAAGCTAGAACAATTAAGCTAAGTACCAAATAAATAAAGTAGTATTTGATTATAACCTGAAGAAGAAATTAAGTATTCATGAACCCTTACTGATAGAAATAAACAATTGAATAAATAAATGGTGGTGAGTAAAATATTTCTGATATAGAATTCCAAATACTTACGTAGACACTGGTTCCCTCAGGGAGGTGGAGCATAACTCCCCATATCTGAAGTGTAGGCTGTCCATAGTGGTTTTCTTTCAAACAGTATAGCATCAATAATTGGTGGTAGAGAGCGCTACTTTTTAGTGGAGAACCCTACCAACCTCTACCTTAGCTAGGTGTTCAAGGTTAACATCCTCAGTGAGTCATGTTGACAGCATGTACCTTGGTATCATGCTCATAATTAGCACTTCATGTCTTCATTCTTTCTCCCTAATCCTATAACCCCAGTCTACACATAAGAGAAACATCAGACCAAAATCGAGGGACATTCTGTAAAATGTCTTAGCATTTCAAACTGTCAAAGTCCTGGAAAAGCAAGGAAAGTTTGAGAAATTATCAGATTAGAGGAACCTAAGGAGATAGAATATCTAAATGAAATGCAATATCCTGGATAGAATCTTGGAACAGAAAAGGAACATTAGGTAAAAACTATTAGTTAATAATAGCATATCAATACTGGTTCATTAGTTGTAACATACTAATTTAAGAGTTAACAATGGGAGAAACTGTGTGGAGTAAAATGGGATTCAGGCACTATCTTTGCAATTTCTCTGTAAATCTGAAACTGCTCTAAGAACTTTCTCAAAAAAATATTAAGTAACATTTATTGAGGACATAGTATATGCCAACTCTTAAGCAGTTACATCTACTAAGTACTTTAATCTTCACAACAACCCCATAATGCAAACATGATTATCCCATTTCACAAGGAAACTGAAGTAAAGAGGGGCTAATTAATTTGTCCAAGGTTGTTACATAGCCAGAAAGGGCTGGAACAGGGAACGGAGCCTAAGAGAAATAATTTTTCCCTTCTTATAGAAGATGATCTCAAGAAGTGCCTCTTAATATCATGATTTGGTTCTCTGATTTTTAATAGATCTGTTGTGTTGAGAATGGAGCTTATGGAAAGTAAAAAAGCTAATATTGAGGCATTTTGGAAACTATGGTAACAAATAGATTAACAGAGTTTCAAACTCCTACTAGAGTGAACAGGGTGGGAGAGAGATTATAGGTATAAATGTGAGTAACTTAAGCTTTATAAAAACAATTTCAATAAAATGAGGAATTTACTTAGTGGGATAAATTGGCAGTGGTTATTACCCAAAAGTATAGTAGGGAAAATGGCCACACTCTAAATGATTAAGACAGCTGGCTCAGGTAGAGTGCATACCATTATGCGAAAATAATCATAAAAGTTTTAAAATGTGGATAATTGTCAAATTGTGTAACTTGACTGTGAACAAAATTAGAAGCCTAGAGATTACAGCCAGCTGAAGGGGGGAAAAAACCTTTAGGAGCATAAAGAAGGCACTGCTATGCATAAGAGAAAAAGTGAAGTGCAACAATCAAAGCATAACAAAGAATGAGGTTTTGTTTTGTTTAATATAGCAGAGGATTGAAATCTAAGAAAGAGTCAATGAAGCCATTATTTTGGTAGGCAAATCTAGAAACGGTTGGCTCCCGTAAAGGAAATGGTGGAAAACCTGAATAGATTCATTCAGAAATAGTGTGAGGCAGAGAAAGCAGCCTCTAATATGACCTTTAGCAGTATGATTGACTTGTGCATTGGCTGAAATTATTTTATGTTTGAATGAGTCTTTTCTTATAATCTTCCTTTTCTTCCTAATGCTGGACTCCCAAGTGTTTCTTTTTCTTCATATTGTTTCCTTATTTCCATTTATATCAGCCATAAGGCAGAGCCTTCATTAGTTGTTTTCTGAGAATGTGTGTTCAGAAAGGGACAGAAATAGAGTAGGAAATTTTCCTTAATATTATAATATTATAATATTAATAATATTATATTATATTATTATATAATTTATATAATATAAATTATATAATAATATAATAATATTAATTATATTTTTATAATTATATATCTATGATTATAATTATAATATTATAATATTAATAATATTATATTATATTTTTATATAATATAAATTATATAATAATATAATAATATTTATAATATTCCTTAATCCAAATCTCTTCTCTTTTTTCAGGCTGACATCTTCACAAAACAGAAAGTAGATTTCAGTAAGAAGGTTTCCTTCCTATTATGTTGTTACCAGAAAGACTCTACATTTCAATGAAATCTCCTTTTAAATTTCTTAAAAACATAAAAGATGCCAGTACTGTGAATATTATTTTATACTTCACATAGAAGCCAATGATTATCAATATCTGAAAAAAAAGATGTCAAATAAAATACATATAATAAAAACTATGTGTTGTAATAAAGGTGATTTTTCAAAGAATTCGCCACATATTAGTCTACAGGAAATGTAATTTTGTAAAAATGCACTCTTGGGGCACCTGGGTGGCTTAGTCAGTTAAGTGCTGACTCTTGATTTCAGCTCAGCTCATGATCTCATGGGTCATGAGATGGAGCCCCAAGTCAGGCTCCACACTCAGCAGGGAGTCTGTTTGAGATTCTCTTTCTTCCTCTCCCTCTGTGCCCCCTCCCACTCACACACGCTCTCTCTCTCTCTCTCTCAAATAAATAAAGTGCAGTCTTGGAAGACCAGTGTATTTAGTAAGTGCTCTCCAGAGAAACATAAGCAAGAGAATATATAGATATAGATACAGATGTGGACACAGATAGACATATAATATATTTTCTTCCCAAAAGATCATTCGGTGGCCTGGCACATGATTTAATGAAGGCTCACCTCAACCACAGGTTTTGAACCTTGTACACAGTAAAAAGAAAGTTATTATTTAACCTAGCACAAATTTATAAGTGACAGACATCTGACAAAACATTAAGAAATCAAACATTTAGCTAAGCATTTAGAGAAATGGCTTACCATGAGTTATGGATTTTAAAACCGTCCCCAAAGGATTTACAGCAAATCCCTTCACTGAAGACATTTAAAATTAGATTCAAAGAAAAACTTGAGTGAGAGCATACTGGAGTGAAAACTCCCACACTAACAAATATGAAACAGATGAATTTTAGCTTTTTCTATTTTTAATATCCACGACTGTTATTTTTCTGATTCATTAAAAAAGAGATTTGGTATTCTAAACTCTTGGCCACAAATAACATGGAATAAAATAAAAATTAAATCAGCATCATTTAATTACAGTTCCAGAGACCTATAGATATATGACAAGACATTCCAGGCCAAAACCATAAACTTTGAATATTGTTTTTATCATTCACAGAAACAGAAGGTTCTTAGGGAAGTTCTTCTTTAGAAAATGATCTACTCCCAAGCTCCCCACAATCCACTGGGGATTCTGACTTGCGAGCTCTGCAGCTGATTTTAATTGCCACGATGATGCATAGAGAGAGACGTGATATCTGGAATAACTGACTTCTAAACAATGAGGGGCTTTCAAGATTAAAGTCAACACTTTAAATTGCACTCACAACTGAATAGGAAGCTAATGCTGACCATAGAATGCAGGTGTAATATTCTCCATATGTTTTGAAACTTGTAGCTGAAAGAGATCAAGCCCTCTGCATCACACACAATAAAAACTCAAGGACAGTGCATTACAACATTCTATTTTGAAGGTCAGAAGCGCTAGGCTCATGATGGTAAATACAACAAACATTGTGAGAAGTGTTCTTAGACGTAGGATGCCAGTCTGAAAAGTCAGCACACATCTGTGAGAACTTCCCAGCAAAGGCAAACAAAGTGTTCTAGCTAAATATTCCTTGAATGCCTGAAATGTTGGCCTGGAAATGAATGGGTCCATGGCTCCTGATGTTACCTGACAACAACAGTAAGAACACCAGATGCATGAGGAGCTGGCTAGATCCTTTCAGGTATGAGAAAGAATGCTTGACTTCATGCCTAAATAAGAGTTCACTGAACACTATAAGATTGAAGTATAAAGCTTTTAAAAGTAACTTATTCCATAATCATAATATCCTTAAGAAACAGTACATTCCTAAAAGTAGACAGTTTTGGTGAACAAAACAGTATTAAATGCAAAAATTAAATGAAACAAGCCAGGAGTAACCCTGCCAAAGAGAAAGAAAATCCTCCAAATAGTCTAGTTTTGTTTTAGCCACTGACATATGGGAAAATTTATGTAGTAAAGTATATGCTTATAAAGTTTCAACTTATATTTAGTTGGGGAAACAATTTATTATACCAAAAAAGCATAAATGTGTGACAGATGGCAATGCTTTTTTTTTTTCTTTTTCTCTTCTTGGCAGGGTCCCTTTTTTGGGGAATGGCTTTCACTTCTTAAAACTATGACCATTGTCATTCACACCTATTTTCTGAAATTAAACAGACCAGTTCTATGATGAAACCTCCTATAAATTTGGTTACTGTAAAATGTCTTCCCCTTTTGTATCATAAATTATCTATAGTGCCACTTTCCCTAGAATAATGAAACGGGCCAAAAGTAGGCAAAAAGCATAAAACTTTCATTTCAAATTCTCTAAATTGGTTTAAAAGAAATCTACATAAAAGTCTTCTACAAAATATTTTATTCTTTTAGGACTTTTATGAAGGAAACTATAAAAGATTATATTGGAAATACATTCTTGCATCCTGAAATCTCTATTTTTGACATTTAAAATGTTCAATTCCTCTAAATCATTTGCTAGATCATTAATTTATGTTCACAGATGTCTTAGTGAAGGGTCACGGTTCGTTTTCTGAAAAATGAGCAAAAATCTCCATAGGTGTATGTGACATAAGCAGACGAATTTATTATATTACTCTAATATGCAAACCCCTTCTTTAAGGAATTTATTAACGTGATAAAGAAGTGAAAGAATGTACTGTAGAAGCAGGTGGAGGGCAGGGTAAAGGGTGGAAAGAGGGTGGGTACCACTGACTACAGTCACCAGAAGGTCAAGAATTGGACATTTTAGCCTCCCACAGTGGCCAGCCCTGCATGCCGCCTCCCTGAAAGTCACGAGCTTGTTTTCTCAGGCCGTTGTGGGAAGGCCAGCCGCTGTTAGATTTATTAAAAGCTGACTCTCAAATGAAAATTATCAAAAATGTTAGAGTAGTTAGGGTAACTCTAGCTGCTATAACAAATGCCAGTATTTCAGTAGCTTCAGGAAATAAAAGTCTATTTTTCATGCACTTAGTGGTCCCAAGCAATGCCTTTGGTGAAGAAAACAGGGTAGCGTTCAGGGTTAAGGGAGACTTTGGTACCTCTGTGTCACAGCGATCATTCAGAAATGCAGGGCTTTCCGTGTCACCCCAATATCAGGGCAGATCAGGGAAGAGCATGAATAATGCTTGCAAGATATTTTTAAGGGCCAGACTTGGATGCACCCATATATCATTCTGCTCATGTCCCCTGGCTAGAACTCAGTCACATGTTCCCATCAAAGGATAAGGAAGACTGACTCTCACAGTAGGAGGAAAGAGAATGAAATGTTTGATGAAGAGCTAGTCAGTTTTTACCACAGTATATGTCACAAAAATTTTGTTGCTGCAAAAACTGGAGTTAGACAGTTGTCACTTATAAGACGAAGCTAGTGACACTTTCTCTGCAGTTTTAAAAAAAACACTTAATCTTACTTTTTTGTCCTCATTCCATTTTTTCCGTTCATCCTCTTTCTTATCTGCAGCCCATCTTATTAATCATCTGCTAGCAATTTGGCTGAACTGATTGTCCATAATGTTTTATATTGAAATATGCATTCACATTCAAGAAGAAAGAGAATTAGGGGCGCCTGGGTGGCTCAATGGTTAAGCCTCTGCCTTCGGCTCAGGTCATGATCTCAGGGTCCTGGGATCGAGCCCCGTATTGGGCTCTCTGCTTGGCGGGGAGCCTGCTTCCCCCTCTCTCTCTGCCTGCCTCTCTGCCTACTTGTAATCCCCCTCTCTCTCAGTGTCAAGTAAATAAATAAATAAATAAATAACTTTTTAAAAAAAGAAGAAAGAAAATTAGTAACATAGTATGACACATATAAACATCTAGTTAAATTTTTTATAAAATCTAACTGGAAGGCCAACAAACTTTTTACTGCTTCTCTAGGAAAAATGAAAGACCTTTTTCCCAGACGGTTTAAACCCATGGGAAGAGTTATGATCAAAATGAAAAATGATGTAATCAATGATTACATATATATATATTTTTTGGTCTGAAAGTGATTGGTCTTTATATTCAAACTGCAATCCAAAGAAAAGTTTTCATCTAATAAAGAAAAATTTAATGATGAACAAAATTTTGGAGAAATTTCTATGATAATGTATCAGTGGCAGCCTAGGTGGTTGCAGTAGAAACCCTCAGGAAAATCTCTTTCTGCATGATTCCTCTGGGCTTGCTACGCATCAGACATTTTATTCTCATAACAAGAGAGGACCTGGAGGTAAGACTTGCTACTAGGCTGCATGGATCTAGTCCCTCCCAGAAGATAAATAACGTATTTAGACACAATGCAACATTTAGACACATTGTAAAGGAAAAGTGGATGTTTTTTGTAAATTTCCTATGAAAAGACTATTTCTAGAAATTGTGCTTTCTCTTTAATAATCTGTATTAAAGAACTGGGGCAGGAGGAGAAGCTTTCCCTTCATTGGGCCAAATTATGAATAGGAGTTGGGAAGCAGCAGCATCTTTAAACCCCCTCCACCTCCCCAAAATGAAGTGAGATAGTGGCTGGATATCACTATGACCATCACACATAATTTATTCCTCAAAGAAAGCAACAAAAAGCATTAGAACATCTTCCCCTGTAGAAGGTCAGCTGGCAGGTTGTGCTGAATGAAATTAAGCCGCAGGTCACATGGGTCACCTTAGCCATCCCTGGTCCATTGGGATCACTGAAGCATCTCACCTCTGGGTGAGTTCCGGGTTCAGGGGAATAGTTAGACATTGCATTTTACAGGTACTGAAAGCAAAACACCTTCGATTGAGTTCTGCCCTGTCTGACCTTAAATCAGTTTTATTGTAATAAAAAAATAAATAAAAGTAAGTCTAGCCCCCCAAAAGGTGGCATCTCTCATTTTGGCAGTCCTAAAACTGTTGTAGAGGTTAATTAAGTGCACTGGATTTGGGAACCGGGCAATCCCAGATTCTAACCCTGGTGCCGTCAGTCACACACTGTGAGACTTGCAAGAAGGTGCTTGTAAGAATTAAATGATAGAACTATATACAGGATATAGCAGTGATCGTGAAACAGGAGCTGTTGTTATGATGATTACTATTATTACTGTCATTATTTTTGGGGGGAATCTGACCACCATCTTTAGGATCTTTAGGTAGTGGTGAGTGTTGGGGAGGCAGGGGGTGGAAGGGAAGAAAGACTACTTACCAGTGGGGGACAGTTTGAGAGAACTGGCTCTGATTAGGCAGAGAAGACAACCCAGAAATACCTTAATCCCCAACTGCAGTTTTATAAAGGATCTCTTGGATAAGTGCTCCCACTTGTTTAGGAAGTCCCTGGGAGGAGGACCCAAAACTGAAGCTAAGGATGGAGGTCAGGATGATAAATTTGCATATAAGGAAGCAGTCGGGCTGATTAGTATGGGTGAGAAAACGGCATGGGATGTCTCTTGAGGGAATCAGCTCTCCATTCTAGGTTGCCCAGGGTCGAAAAAATCTTGGTGTCCAAGTCCTGGGCAGGATTCCAGGGATTTTGAGTTTCTAGACAATGCCTTGGGCCAGAGAGGCTCCAAGAAGCAGCAGAGGGGCCAAGCGAGTAAAAGGAAGTAACCAGACCAGCTGGAGGCCAGCCTCGGCCTGACCTCTCCCATTTGCACAGTTGTGCTGCTGGAAAATCCTAAAATTTAATCAGGGGGTCTAGGAGTCCAGCCTCAGGGTTGCAGCGCGCTGGGAAGCTTGGTTGCTATGGAGACGAGACGGAAGCGGTTGGCCTGTGGATTAAGAGCAGGTTTGGGGGAGGGGAGCCGAAGTCGTTCAGAAACTGGGCGTGGCTTCGGTTGCTATGGTAGCGGGGACGCTTATTCCAGGCCTGAGCCGAGTTTAGAGGCCAATGCTCCTCCCGTCTTTTGCATGGCACCCAAGAAAGAGAAAGGCGGGACTGTGAGCAACAGTTCTAAGATATGGGAGCCCTCGCTCATCGGTGCACACTTCAATCAGGTGAGCTCTGAGCCCTGTAAATCCTTTCTGACCCACGCAGTGCCAAAGCTCCGCCAGAGCCTCCGGACGGCGCTGCCAGGCTCGCCCTCTCTTCCAGACGCCACCGTCGCCCCTGCTGAAAACAGTTCTTGATCCCGCTCTCCCCAGAAGGATCGCTCCTCCCACGAAAGACCCAGGGTCCCATCAGCAGAGAATGGGCGTTGAGGGAAGAAGGAAGGGGACACTGGGTGAATCAGTGCGATTTCAAAGTGTGGAGAAAGCTGAGTGGTGGGGAACAGAGGTGGTATAGCCATGACACCTCAGGACCTTTTCGGCGAAGTCGCCCAGATGGCACTCCAAATTACACTGGGGCTGTCTTTCTGAACTTTTCTCTTCCTCCTGACTTCTGGAGGACAGAAATCCAGCTGATTCACCCTTAGCCGGGCCTATAGTAGGGCTTCACTGAATGCTGTAGGAAAAGAGACATGCAGCACTAAGATATCAACGTATTTCATACAAGTGAGGTTTCTGCAGACAGGAAAAGGTGAAATTCTTATGCAAGGCCCTGATACCACGATATCAAACTTTTGATGTATTTTGAAGGTACTGTAAGAGATCAGAGTACTGACGGATTGGCTGCTAGATGCATCCGTAGGGTAACAAAAAGGAGCCAGGCAGTCTGTAACCCACCTGCCGGAGGACTTCAAATTGCACAGCACCCCCAACGGACTAGTTCCCTACCCCACTTACATCCACCAACATTTAGTTCACTGGGGAGGCCAATAGCTCCTCTCACCTGTTGCTGGGAATCCACTTCTACACTTAGTTGTTTCTGAGTCCAAGATAACATTTAGATGGAGAAAGGCTGATTCTGGGAATTCCAGTCTGCCATTCCAATGTATGTTAAAAACTGAAAAAAATTCTTTTTTCATCTTGTGTGTGTGTGGAGAGTGCACTAGAGAACAGCACATAAAGGAAAAACATATCCAAAATCTTATTTGTCCTTATTTTCTACTGTACTGCTTTTTTTCCTCTAAGAAAGGTAATTCTGTCTGATATGGAATTCTACCTGATGAAGAATTTCATGGAAGTGGTTAAGATTCTGCTGATGCTGATGTGACGTCATGGAATTTGGGGTTATTTCTTTAAGAATGATGTCAGCTCAGTAATTCTCAGTTACATTCTCAGATTCTGAAAGATGTTTTTCAAAATAGTCTGTATAAGCACCCTCTCTTTTGCTTTTATAAGTCAGCCCTAGCCAAAATAGCTTTTTCTCCATTTGCTTTGGGATTATGAAGGCCAAGTTCGGGCTTGGAGTAAAACTTTCTGCTTGAATTATAAACTGCTGAACAACAGAATTTGATGGAGGTGCTGACACTGCATTAGTTTTAGTGTTGCAAATATGAAGCTATAATTTTCCTAGTTGAATGGAAAACCTAAAGGCACTATTTTTCCTTATGGCTTGAAAACCTAAAATAATACTCAGCTTTCTCAGTTATGTTCAAACAGTATAATTTCAATAAATCTTACATATTAAAAGAAAGAATTTGAACTCAAAATAATACGTAGTCTTAACTACAAAGGATGAACTTCTTCAGTTTGTTGAATACATGTTTTTTAATAGCAGGGGAAGGCAACTTCCCTCCATCTCCTCTCATATATTTTTTTTTTCTCAGTTTGATTTCATGTCTGCTCCAAGAGGAAAATTCCTGAATTAACCCAGCAATCCAATGCCCAGAGGCATGCCTTAACCACCAATGTAATAGACTCTGAATTTGGGCTAAAGCTGACTATAGAGGTGTGAATTCCTTATTCACGGGGTTTAGCCAAGTGCACATAGTGGGTACTCAAAAAATGTTTTGCCTTGGCACCCAAAGAATTGTTGGGTTTTTTTTTAAAAAATAAGATTTTTTAAAACACATCTTAGTGTGGACTTGTACATGACAAAGACATTATGATCTCCAGCAGCATTAAGGAGTTAAAGATTCTTTTAAAAATAAATAAAATCTTTTCATGCAACTGTCAAGGCAGCCTCTGTCGGTCACATGAGAGGAAAAGGTGTTTAACCTAAGCACTCGGTGACTGAAGGCACTATCTGGAGACAGCCTGGTCTAAGATATTTTTATTTGTATTTTTGGGAAGTGTGAAATATAATAACATGAAATTTGCCATTTCAACCATTTTTTTACATTTATTTTTTAAAAGACTTTATTTATTTATTTGACAGAGAGAGAGGGGGAGCACAAATAGGCAGAGTGGAAGCAGAGGGAGAGGGAGAAGCAGGCTCTCTGCTGAGCAGAGACCCTAATTCAAGGCTCAATCCCAGGACGCTGGGATCATGATCTGAGCTAAAGGCAGGTGCTGAACCAACTGAGCCACCTAAACACCCCATTTCAACCATTTTTAAATGTACTATTTGGTGACATTGAGTACATTCATATTGCTGTTCAACCATCATCACCAACTATATCCAGAACTGTTTCATCTTCCCTGACTGAAAATGTACCCTTTAGGAACGCCTGGGTGGCTCAGTTGGTTAAGCATCTGCCTTCAGCTCAGGTCATGATCCCAAAGTCCTGGAATTGAGTCTTGCGTGGGGCTCCTTGCTCAGCAGGAAGCCTGCTTCTCCCTTTGCCTTCCACTCCCCCAGCTTGTGCACTCTCTCTTTCTCTCTGACAAATAAGTAAATAAAATCTTAAAAGAAACTATATGCTTTAATGAATTCCCTATGCCCCTCTCACTGCTGGCAACCACCATTCTATCTTATGTTTCCATGAATTTAACAAGTTTAGGTATTTCATGTAAATATAATCATCCAGTTGTCTTTTTGTGACTGGCTTATTTCACTTAGCATGATGTCCTCAAGGTTCATTCATGTTGTAACATGTATTAAGATTGCCTTGTTTTTAAGGCTGAATAATATTCCATTGTATGTACAGAGTACATTATTTATCTATTCATCCATCCATTGATGGCCACTTGGTTTGCGCCCAATTCTTGGGTATTGTGAATAGTGTTGCTATTAATATGACTGTACACATTTTACAAAAAAAAATACAAGTGTACAAAAATCTATTTGAGTCCCTGTTCCTACTTAGTTTTTTTTTTTTAGTGTATATCTAGAAGTAGGAATTGCTGGATAGTGCAGTAATTCTATGTTTAATTTTTTTATAAACCGCCATAATATTTTTCACAGTAGCTATACCATTTTATGTTCCCACCAGCAATGCATCAAGTGTTCCAATGTTTCCATATCCTCACCAATACTTTAAAATTCATATATATGCCATCCTAATGAATGCGAAGTGCAATTTCATTGTAGTTTTAATTTGCATTTCCCTAATGATTAGTGATATCAAGCATCTTTTTAGGTACTTTTGGCCAATTCTGTATCTTCTTTTTGTTAATATTTTATTTATTTATTTGAGAGAGAGAGAGAAAGTAAGTGTGAAGTGGGGAAAGGGAAGAAGGAGAGAATCTCAAGCAGACTCCAAGCTGAGTGTAGAGCCCCACGTGGGGCTCAATCCCAGAACACTGAGATCATGCATGACCTGAGCCAAAACCAAAAGTCAGGCATTCAACTAACTGAGCCACCCAGGCACCTCATATTGTATATCTTCTTTTGCCCATATGTTCTTTTAAGATATTATTTATTTATTTGAGAGAAAGCATATACACACGAGTGCAGGGGAGGGGCAGAAGGAGAGGGAAAGGGAGAAGCAGACTCCCCAATAAACAGGAAACCCAACATGGGGCTCAATCCCAGGACCCCAAGATCATGATCTGAACCAAAATCAGACATTTAACTGACTGAGCTGCTCAGGTACCCCCTTTTGCCCATGTTTTTAGTGGAGGTTTTTTTGTTCTTTTGTTTTTTACTGTTGAATTATAGGACTAATTTATATATCTGGATATTAAACTTTTATGAGATGTATGATTTACAAATATTTTCTTCTCTTCCTTGGTTTCCTCTTCAGTCTGTTGACAGTGTCTTTTGATGCAAAAAGTTTTTAATTCTGATGATCAATTTATCTGATTTTGCTTTTGTTGCAATTGGTGTCATATCCAAGAAATCACTACCAAATCCAGTGTCATGAAAGTTTTCTCCTATGTTTTCCTCTAAGATTTTTATGGTTTTAATCTTGAATTTAGATATGTGATCCATTTTGAGTTAATTTTTTATATGGTGTAAGATAAGCATCCAACCTAGTAATTTTTTTGCATGGGATATCCAGTTTTCCCAGCACCAATTGTTGAAAAGGCTATTCCTTCTCATAGAGAAAGGATGGGACAAGGAAGAGTACAAGTGCCATGAAATTTCCTACCATATTGAATGTGGCTTTTTCTTGATTGGGTGTTCATTTGGTTACTTTAAATCTTTGACTGGTTTCAGAGCTCCTGTAAAATTATTTTAGTCAATCTGTAGTTGTTCTTCTAATGTTTCCAGTTGGTACAGAGGACGTGTAACTGCCTAGTCTGCCATTTTGTTGATATCACTGTGGTCTAAGAGAATTTGTAGTCAATTCCGATCTTTCCATTTCTTCCAAGCTTATTATATGACAGGTGATGCTGAGAAAGTGAATATCAATAGAGGCTTTGTTCATGACAATTTAGGAAAATTTTCCACAATTATTCAAACAATGTAGCCATTCCCTTTAGGAGCTTACTGATTACACAAGGCCTATATCTGGGTAATGTCACAAAGCTTCAAAATGACTGAGCTACATGTTTCAATTGGAATTTTGTATTATGGTCAGAACTTTTGTGTCAACACAGGGTAAAAGAACATCATAGTGTTTTCTATGATAAGTGACAGCATGATAACACTATAGAAAATATTCAGAAGACAGATACAAATCCTTTTTTTTTCCTTTAAGATATTATGGACTTTTGTCTCAAATGTGTTCTTCACAATTCCAGGTTCTCTAAAAGTTTGTTTGTGTTGATTTAGGTATCTCACAGGTAGAGTTTTGGGTATTTTGCTAATTTTATTAAATCCTTTCATATTTTCAGAATATCTGAGGGTGGTTATTTCATTTGTTCCTGGTTTTAGGCCTCATTTTTATGTGTAGCAAAAAGGCAGCCATAACTCATGAGACCATCTTTAGGCATAGCAACTATTCAATTTGCTTGCTGTGACCCACCACAAAGAAACATTAAAAACAACAACAACAAAGTTTAATCCACATACCCCTTAATCCAACCAGCTTCACTATTCTAATTCACTGATTTCATTTTATAATTATTATTTTAGTTTCCTAATACCCAACGTAAGGGACTGGACATTTAATGTCATTTGCTTTACAATTTATCACTAAGATTTTACTTCTTGATTAAGACTTCAGTTCTTCTTTAATATAAATATCTATGTACTTAAAAATATTTGGGAACATCTACTATAATATATTGAGGTTCTTAATGACACTCAGGAGGTCTTGCTTCCAATTTCTATATTTTCATTTTAAATGTATGTTTTTATATATTGAAATGTATGATACTTTTCAAGTAACTAATAATATTTGCATCAAAGACACAAATTGCTGCTGTACATGATAATGCCCTCTTTTTCTATGCTTACTCAGAGATGGAGACTCTCAGAGTATCTGGACTAACCTGCCTCTTTCACACCACTGACAATCTAAGCATTTCAAGGTCTGGTTCTTAGACATGTAGTGATTTATCTTCCCTCACTTTGGCCCTAGGCTTTATCTTATAACTCAGTACTTAGTTACAGAATGCCTTGAATTATGTGCTATCGATTCATGTTTTATAGAGCACAAGTATAATGTGAGCTGCTTCCTAGCAAATAACATCTTTATACCCCTTGTACCTACCCCACAATGACTAGCATGGTTGTGGGCACAAGGTATCACACTCAAACTATATTAATAGAATGAATTCCCTGATTTACTTTGAAACATGAAGAAATTTATACTGTGGAAACCAGGACAGTTAGTAGACAGTGGAGGTGTGTTCTAAGAGAAAAGGAAGGGACAGAAAACATCTACATAAAAAAGCATCACCACAGATACATAACACAATTACGACAATGCCTAGAAAACAACTATGCAATGATACTGTTTCACTTCTCAGATATGTCTTCTGCCAGCCAGGAGGCATTCAAGATGAAGTTCTTCAGAAAATTTAGTTAGTAGTCTCCCCTCCTCTACTTCAGTTGAGGAACAATATTTTTCTCTTATTAAATGTAGCTTAGTGACAATAGCTGAGTTGGTCATATTTGAAAAATAGTAATAGAGTCCTTCTAATCTTGGACAAAGTTGTAATTCTTGAAAAGATTTAATAAGGTGGATATGGATCAAGATATGTATTGCTGAAATGTTAACATTCCAGACCTGCTAAACAAACAAAGTTATTAAACATGTAGATATTAGGATGATAATAAACTGAGTTTAAGTCAGTTTTTTTGGGGAGAAAATGTTCAATTAAAATGAGCTATTTGATCATTACAAATATATTTTATCAAAAAGGGAAATACATTTTATTGGGCAGAATCCTTAAACCGTATTTGAGGGGCAGTGAAGGCTTTTTCAACTTTTTTGATCTTAAACAGTGAGCTATTTCTCATGCTAATGTGTACTTAAGACTTACTGGAAATACTCATAATATGAGCTGAAGACTGATGTCTGGCAGCAAGCATATTTCTGAAATTGGGTTGGTTTTTATTACTGCATTTTCTGAAATATGCTTTCATTGATGTTTACAAAACAAATTGCCAGTTCACACAAAGGTTGTTTTAATAAAAGCCAATGAAAACAACTGAGTTGCTAGGAAGAATGTTAAGAGGGAAATGGACTTTTCATAACCTCACATTATAATTTCTCCTTTTTGGACAAAAATGTATTATTTGAATGAGTTGGGAACCAAAAGGAATTAGCATGTCAAAATATCTACCTAGATGTTATATGTGATCACTTTTATTGCAAATGAAAAATATCAAATATAAGTAAAATATAAGTGTTGCCAATATGAGTTTGGCAACCCTCTAGGAAAATGTTAGTTAAGAAATGCTGAATGTTGACCATGTTTCAGCTCTAGCCTTAGAAACCATCATTGGCTCCTAGTTACCTATGGGATAAAATCCAAGATGCTCTGCCTGGCTTTCACAGCCCTGCCTAATTTGGCCCTCCTCTGCCCATCCATCTCTTTCTTTCTCTACTCCAGTTGAATGGTCTCCGTGGTATCCCCAGGCACATACTGACTATACCATGCAGGTTTCTGGCCTAAGACCATCCAACACCTTCTCATTAAAATCCTCCTTTGTATCTTCCAGAAAGGAGCTCAAGTCACACACAGTTCTGTCCCTCACTGACTTTTTTTCCTTATACTAAATTATTCCAGTGATTGTTATCTTTACTGCTATCTTATTTTGAGCTGTTGTCCAACAATTTCAGTGTCATCTACTATATCTACATTTTCTTTCAACAATGCAAATTCCTGGAAGGTAGCAAAAAGTTAACATATTTAATTCCTTCCTTCCTGGTCACAGCAACTAAGAGTGATAAATAAGTACATAGTGACCTTCAAGAAATACTTTTGAATTAAATGCATTGAGTCCCAAACCTATTGGTTATAAGAACTTAAATTGAAGAAAATCTCAAAGCCTTAGTTTTTGCAACTATAAAACAGGGACAATGGTCATATCTCCCTTGAAGATATTAGACTGATTGTTGAAATGATTTAAAGGCATCTAGCACATAGTATCTCAGACTTCACAGGTCCAGACCCAAACCCCAAGATTGTCCCCCTTCAAACCTGCTCTTTACCTTTTCTTTGAGGGGGTCTCACCATTCACCCAGTGAGTCACTAGAGCCAAAGATCTTGCATAAGTTTTCTCTCCCTCTTATGCACCACATAATTAACTTTTAGTAAATTCTATTGGTTTTACCCTGGAAATGTATCTAAAATCCATCCTGTTAGTACCACCCCCGCTGTTACATCCTAACCCAAGCCGTCATCATCTCCTGCCTAAGCTACCAGTAGCTCAAGAACTTCAGAACTTGGTCTCTTTCTCCCATTCTTGCTGACCTAGAGTCTTGTAACCATACAGAGCTAAAGTCGTTCTTTTAAGATGTAAGACTTAGAGTAAAATCCAACTATTCTACCATGGCCTTAAAAGACCCTGTGTGTATGTCCTCTGCCAACTACTTTGACTTGATCTCAAATCTTCTATGACTCACCCCTTCACTTAGTCTGTGGTAACCACACTGGTCTTTTTGCTGATCTTCAGATCTATCAAAAAGCATATTGCCATCTTTACCCTTGCTGTGCCCTCTGCTGAGAATGACCCCTCCCAAGACAATCATGTGAATCACTCTTTCCCTTCCTTCAGGATTCTCTTCAAGTATCTCCTTCTCTGACCATCCTATTTAAACTACACCATCACGTTCCACCTACTTAACCCTGACTCTGTTCCTGACTTTCTACTTTACATATATTTCATTATTGTCTGTTTTCCTTCATGAGAAGGTCAGCTTCATGAAGGCAGGGATTTATCCAGCTGACAGATGGAAGGGCTCAGATAACTTTGCTGAATGGAGGAATAGTAGGGGCTCAGTAAGAAGGAGCTTCTGGTAATAATCTTGTATTACTATATTTACTAGAGTGGTATGAAAATCTAATAAAGTATCTGAAAGAATATGGAATACCATGTAGCCCAATATAAATATTTATAAATATTATCTTATGATAACATAATAATTATTGTTGTTATTACTTTTTATATATTTTCATATGGATGTTACACATGTTCTTCAAACTCAGTATTTTCAAAACTGATATTATCCTGTTCATTGAAGTCAGAAACACCTAGCACCTCCTCTTCTAATATCAAATTGGTCAACAAGTCCTATTACTCTTACTTCTCTATTTCAGGTCCTTCTTTTTGACCCCTTGTAACTTCCAACATTATTACAATAACCTTCTAAACTTCCTTCTTGCCTGCCTTCATTCAGGGGTGCAAATTTAAAAATTTATTAATTGTCACAAGTATATGTGAATCAACATATAAATTTTAAAAATTAAAAATCACTTTTTATTCTCTATAAAAACTAAGCTATGTATACCTTATGAAACTCCTTGCCAGATGGTATCATTTTTAGTACTTATCAGTCATCACATTTTTCTAATGATTTCAAAATCATTTGTTGGTTTTCAGAAGTATTGGTACAGCCTTTGGTTGATGGGGCTCACATCCTAAAAGTTGCCTTCGTCTGAGTCATGAGGTGTCATGAAGAATGTACATAGGGTTTTCCTATAACTTTCCTTTTATGTTGCTAGTCATTATGTAATTTGTAGTTCTCTGTATGTAGAGAATGTCTCTCAATATCAACAATATCATTCATCATACTAAGAGTAATCAATTATACTTTTCCACTTTTTATAATTCCAACTTTTGAACTTTTAATTATTATGTTGAAATTTTTTTCTAGCCTTCATAATACTGTCTGGGTTTTTACATATTTCATTTATTTATTACCAATTAAGTTACAAAAACCATTTCTTGGACTGTCATATTTAATCAGGTGGCTTAATTTTATGTTTTTTTTTTATTTTTTTAAATTTATTTGACAGAGATCACAAGTAGGCAGAGAGGTAGGCAGAGAGAGAGAGAAAGAGGGGAAGCAGGCTCCCTGCTGAGCAGAGAGCCCATTGGGGGGCTCGATCCCAGGACCCTGAGTTCGTGACCTGAGTTGAAAGCAGAGGCTTAAAAATAAAAATTTAAAAAAAAAAAAAAAAAAAAAAAGCAGAGGCTTAACCCACTGAGCCATCCAAGCACCCCAATTTTGTAAGTTTTTGATCACCCTAAACCTACTTGGTTAGCATACATAATGTGACTAAAGTTTAGGATTACATAAATTGAAAGAGGTTATTAATTCATCATACTTTTCATTTTTGTCATAAAATAATAAACCCATTTCTGTGTCATTTGCTAGACAATATAATAGTTTTTCTCTTATAATTATTTTGTTTTGTTTCAAATTATACCCTTTGTTCATTTGTTTCTCTATATCTTCTGCTTCTCTGTAGTTTGCTTTATTAATTTTATATGGACAACATATTTTCATTTCTCTTATTAAAGCTAAAGAATGTATTGAAATTTCTAGTAGAATATTTCATTAAAACCAAATCCCTAGAATTTAATTGCACTTTTCAAATGTTCAACTACTCCTACTTCATGATTTGCATTAAACCAACACACAAGCTTGGCATGATTTCATCTCAGTGGTTGCAGGTCTAGCTCTATTGGGGTCCTAGTATTTCTCTAATGTCCAATCCTGAGCTCTCTTCAGATATATTATGTAATTATCTCTGGTATTTGTTTAATGTATGGTAATAAATAGAAAATTCACAAAGAAGATACTAATACTGATTTATTTGATATACATCTTTTACTGCATCAGCTGAGTGTATTGAATATATAGAGTTGGGATGAAAACAAAACATCTAGAACTTTCTTTTAAATTTCTTTTAAATTTAAATTTAAATCCAGACATTCCCCATGTTTCCATTCTGGCACATTTGTCATGTGAATACTTCTCAGTGAAACCATTTTTCTTGGTACCCATTGAAATAGTTTGAGATATCAGAGATGCTTTCCCATCTTGTTCCACCAGATCGACAAAAAATACCTAACCACCTTCGGCACCTTGAATTTAATTTACTAGGTACTCTCAGAACCCTTTTACATGAAACTCTTAAAGTTCTATTGATAGTGATCAAAATTTTACTGGTTTGATTTCTGTGTTTCCCAAAAGGTTCCTTTATCCTTTCAGTAGATAAATGCTTTGCCACAGTCTAGATCATCAGTCTACATTGCTGTTATATACCCATAGAAATTATTTTTCAAATTTTGACTAAGTATTTCATGTCTCAAAACATTCATTTATATTTAACTACATAATAGAGTGTGCTCAAGGTTCTGATGATATGTTTAAAAATGTTTTGACACATTTTGATTAAAAAATTTTTTATTGTAAGTGCATTAGTGCATGAAACTAACTTATTGCATTCTTTAAATTTTCCTTCATTAATGATTGCAAATTTTCTTTATTGGAATCATGACCTTTAACAAAATGTGATAGGTAGTTTGATTTTTAAAAAGTGTTTCGCCTGTTCAACTTTTAACAGCATAACCTTTGAGCTCTATTTCCATCCAACATTTATATCATTTGCAATAATAAGTTAATCAGATTTTTATGTTGAAAGAATCAAGTTGTTTTCATTTGAGACATACAAACATTTTTAATGTTGTAATGATTTTTGCACAGTATCCGAACATGGCTCAGGTCGTGCTTGATTACTGGTTTCTTCTTTGATCTTATGAAAATCCAGAATATTTACCTGTTTGTGATATTTAAGAGAAATTTTAGAAACATATCCAGGCTTTGAAGTTTCTTCATTGTGGATTTCCACTTAAAATATTTATCATAAATGTATGTGTTAATATCAAAAACTGCACACACAGAATTGCATTGCACTATAATCAAAATAAAGGTAAAAACTGGGGTGCCTGGGCGGCTCAGTCAGTTGAGTGTCTGAGTCTTGACCTCAGAGTTGTAAGTTCAAGCCCCATGTTGGCTGTGGTGCCTGCTTAAAAAAAAATAATAAAAATTTTAAAAATTAAAAAATAAAAGTAAAAACTAAACAAGTCAGAAACAGTAGTTTGAAGCTGAGGATGATGATTAACTGGGATCCTCTGGAAGCCCAGAATGCTTACTAAAAGTTGCACAATTTTGCCTTGCTGCCTACCATGACACAATCCAGATCCACAGACCCTGCTGCAGAAGCTCCGTTGGTGTCACAATGCCAGCAAGCCCAGTTATCAATGATCATAGCAACATCTTATAATGATCAGTTTATACTAACAGGTCATTAGGTTTTTGCATTCTTAATTTTACCACTTAGCACAATTATTTCTATTCTGTCTACCAGCTAACATGCATTTCAGTTCAACCACTAAGTCGGCTTATCTGTGTTCAGTGACTATTGGCACCACCTCCTCTTCTCCCCTCTATGAACCCTTTGCAGCTCTGCGGTTCTCCTTTTGTAACACTAATATCACCATGTCACTTCCTGCTTCAGTCCTAATTACTTACAGGCCCACAATCTTCCTAGCTCTATTCCAGCCTCATCTTCCCTCCCCTATCCAGATTCCCTGTCATGCCTGACAACTAGACAACTCACACCTCCTGGGTGATTTTGTGCTTTCATATATATAGGATTCTTTTTAATTACCCTTCTTTCCCCTATACCACTTGTTGAGCTTCTTCCCTTTCTTAAAGTCATAACTCAAATGTCTGACTGACTTATTTCATTTAGCATAATACCCCCTAGTTGCATCCATGTCATTTCAAATGCCAAAATTTCATTATTTTTTGATGGCTGAGTAATACAATATTCCATTGTATATATATCCCACATCTTCTTTATCCATTCATCAGTCAATGGACATGTGGGCTCGTTCCATATTTTGGCTATTGTGAACATTACTGCTATAAACATTGGGGTGTAAGTGCCCTTTCGAATCACTATGTTAGTATTGTTTGGATAAATACCCAGTACTGCATTTGCTGGGTCATAGGGTAGCTCTATTTTTAACTTTCTTTTTTATTAACATATAATGTATTATCTGTTTCAGGGATAAATGTCTGTGATTCATCAGTCTTACACAATTCACAGCACTCACCATAGCACATACCCTCCCCAATGTCCATCACCCACCGTACCTTATCCTTCCCACCCCCCTCCACTCCAGCAACCTTAGTTTGTTTCCTGAGATTAGGAGTCTCTTATGGTTTGTCTTTCTCTCTAGTTTCATCTTGTTTCCTTTTTCCCTCCCTTCCCCTATGATATTCTCTGTCTTGTTTCTCAAATTCCTCATATCAGTGAGATCATATGATAATTCTCTGATTGACATTTCGCTTATCATAATACACTCTAGTTCCATCCACATCACTGCAAATGGCAGGATTTCGGGGGTTTTTTGATGGCTGGATAGCATTCCATTATATATATATATATATATATATATATATCAGTCACACATCTTCTTTATCCATTCATCTGTTGATGGACATCTAGGTTCTTTCCATCATTTGGCTATTGTGGACATTGCTGATATAAACATTTGGGTGCATGTGCCCCTTCAGATCACTAGGTTTGTATCTTCTGCTATAGAAATATGTAGATTTATTACACTGTATTACTTTTTGTGTTGAAGACAACACTTCAGGTCAGAATAGTATATGCTTTAAATTATATTTAAGTTATGATGACCTGTTTTGCTTCAGAAGGTTTTTGCTTAGTCCCTCTTGTGTTCAATAATGAGCAATCTTGGGGCACCTGGGTGGCTCACTGGCTAAGTGTCTGCTTTCAGCTCAGGTCATGGTTCCAGGGTCCTGGGATAGAGCCCTGCATGGGGCTCTCTAATCGGTGGGAAGCCTGCTTTTCCTTCTCCCACTTCCCCTGCTTGTGTTCCCTCTCTCGCCGTGTCTCTCTCTCTCTCTCAAATAAATAAACAAAAATTTTAAATAATAATAATAATAAACAATCTTGTCTAGAGACCAAAGGTTTTGGCCTTGTGGAGCATAATTTCTGATCATGTGAAGTCCATATAGGAAGTAGATCTGGACCTCTGATTATAGCCTCTTTAGCACCACCACCATAACAGCTGAAGAAACCAGCTCATCCTCCATGGCATAAACCACAAAGAGCCATTTCACCAATTGCAGTTTCATGGAAAGTTTGCTTTCAGCTTCTTGAGGAGTCTTCCTATTGCCTTATCTGTTGGCCTCATCACCATCTCTAATTATTCTTGTATCATAGAAGCCAGTGTTCAGCAAAAGCAAGACTGAAAGTTTCCTCTCTACTACTCTAGCTACTAAAACAGTCTTTAAAATCATCCAACTTAATTTGGTCAATGAAAGTTTTTAGCCAAACAAATTAACAATGTAGAAACAGAAAAGTTGTGTCTGACGTTTTGTTTTAAATTAATTCAGCAAGAAATACTGTATACCTTAGCTTGGGCTGGAAAAGGTGGGATTGAAACAAAACCAAGTTAGGCAAAGTGGTTGCCTTTCCAAATCTTTCTTATGTCAGTCTTTTAGACCTTGCCCACCAATCTGTCCTAAACATTGAAAATGTCAGCTATGGAGCAGGAGCCAATTAACATAATATGCTTTCAGTCTGGAAGTAGCTGAGATGTGGTTAGGCGACAGGGAGAGTAAGCCATTACTAAGTGGCCAGCCATTATCTCCCCCAAATTTGGGGCCAGAATTACTCTTTCATTATCTTCTGAAAGTTTTCCCCATTTTCATTTCTTATCCTATTTTGCTATTGACACCTTCCACTTAACCCTCCTTCCTCCATCCATCATCTGTTTCAGAGAAGGTAGAGAGTGGTCCTTGACACAGAAACATCTCTTCATGGGGGCAATTACTTAGGGCATTATGAATTTTCAGAATGTAAGATAGGCCCATCCCAAAATATAACTTTTAAAATGCATTCCAGAGGAAGATAGAAATAATTCCTTCCTTCTTTCTCTTTCTTTCTTTTTCTTTCTTTCTTTCTTTCTTTCTTTCTTTCTTTCTTTCTCTCTCTCTCTCTCTCTCTCTCTCTCTCTCTCCTTTCTCCTCTCTCCTCTCTCCCTTTTCTTTTCTTAGAGAGAGGAGAGAGGAAGAGGGAGAGAGAGGACAGAGGGAGAAGGAGAGAGTGAATCTTAAGCAGGCTTCACAACCAGCATGCAACCTGTCTTGGGGCTCAATCTCACAACCCTGAGATCATGACCTGAGCCAAAATCAAGAGTCAGATGCTTAACTGACAAAGCCACCCAGGCATCCTTAATTTTCCTTTTTTAAATTCCTGGAGTTATTTTTTTTAATTAACATACAATGTATTATTTGTTTCAGGGGTACAGGTCTATGAATCATCAGTCTTACACATTTCACAGCATTCCCCATAGCACATACCCTCCCCAATGTCCCATCACTTAGCCACCCTATCCCTCCTGTCCCCACCCTGCCCCCAGAAACCTTCACTTTATTTCCTGAGGTTAGGAGTCTCTTATGGTTTGTCTCCCTCCCTGGTCCCATCTTGTTTCATTTGGTCCCTCACTATCCCCCACGATCCACCACCCTGCTTCTCATATTCCTCATATGTGAGATATCATATGGTAATTGTCTTTCTCTGATTATTTCACTTAGCATAATAGCCTCTAGTTCCATCCATGTCATTGCAAATGGCAAGATTTCAGGTTTTTTGATGGCTGCATAGTATTCCAGTGTGTATATAAAAACCACATCTTCTTTATCCATTCATCTGTTGATGGACATCTAGGTTCTTTCCATTGTTTGCCTATTGTGGACATTGCTGCTATGAACATTTGGGTGCACATGCCCCTTCGGATCACTACATTTGTATCTTTAGGGTAAATACCCAGTAATGCAGTTGCTAGGTTGTAGGGTAGTTCTCTATTTTCAACTTTTTGAGGAACTTCCATACTGTTTTCCAGAGTGTCTATACCAGCCTACATTCCCACCAACAGTGTAGGAAGGTTCCCCTTTCTCTGCATCCTCATCCATATCTGCTGTTTCCTGACCAGTTAATTTTAGCCATTCTGACTGGTGTGAAGTGGTATCTCATTGTGGTTTTGATTTGTATCTCCCTGATGCTGAGTGATATTAAGCACTTTCTCATGTGTCTGTTGGCCACTTGGATGTCTTCTTTGCAGAAATGTCTGTTCATGCCTTCTCCCCTTTTCTTGATTGGAGTATTTGTTCTTTGGATGTTAAGTATGATAAATTCTTTATAGATTTTTTGATACTAGCCCTTTATCTGATATCTCATTTGCAATTATCTTCTCCCATTCTGTTGGTTGTCTTTCGGTTGTTGTTTTTTTAAAGATTTTATTTATTTATTTGACAGAGAGAGATCACAAGTAGGCAGAGAGGCAGGCAGAGAGAGAGAGAGAGAGGAAGAAGCAGGCTCCCCACCCAGCAGAGAGCCGCATGCGTGGCTCGATCCCAGGACCCTGAGATCATGACCTGAGCTGAAGGCCAAGGCTTAACCCACTGAGCCACCCAGGTGCCCCTGTCTTTCGGTTTTGTTGACTGTTTCCTTTGCTGTGCAAAAGCTTTTGATCTTGATGAAGTCCCAATAGTTCATTTTGCCCTTGCTTCCCTTGCCTTTGGAGAAGTTTCTAGGAAGAATTTGCTGCAGCTGAGGTCAAAGAGGTTGCTGCCTGCATTCTCCTCAAGGATTTTGATGGATTCCTGTCTCACATTGAGGCCTTTCATCCATTTCATCTATTTTCGTGTGTGGTGTAAGGAAATCATACAGTTTCATTCTTCTGCATGTGGTTGTCGAATTTTCCCAACACCATTTGTTGAAGAGACTGTCTTTTTTCCATTTGACATTCTTTCTTGCTTTGTCGAAGATTAGTTGACCATAGAGTTGAGGGTCCATTTCTGGACTCTCTATTCTGTTCCACTGATATGTGTGTCTGTTTTTATGCCAGTACCATACCGTCTTGATAATGACAGCTTTGGAATAGAGCTTGAAGTCTGGAATTGTGATGCCACCAACTTTGGTTTTCTTTTTCAACATTCTTCTGGCTATTTGAGGTCTTTTCTGGTTCCATATAAATTTTAGCACTATTTGTTCCATTTCTTTGAAAAAAATGATGGTATTTTGATAGGGATTGCATTAAATGTGTAGATTGCTTTAGGTAGCATAGACATTTTCACAATATTTGTTCTTCCAATCCATGAGCATGGAACGTTTTTCCATTTCTTTGTGTCTTCCTCAATTTCTTTGAGTACTTTATAGTTTACCTGACTACAGATTCTTTGCCTCTTTGGTTAGGTTTACTCCTAGGTATCTTATGGTTTTGGGTGCAATTGTAAATGGGATTGACTCCTTCTTAATTTCTCTTTCTTCTGTCTTGCTCTTGGTGTATAGAAATGCAACTGATTTCTGTGCATTCATTTTATATCCTGACACTTTACTGAATTCCTGTATGAGTTCTAGGAGTTCTGGAGTGGAGTCTTTTAGGTTTTCCCACATAAAGTATCATATTATTTGCAAAGAGTGAGAGTTTGACTTCTTCTTTGTGGATTCGGATACCTTTTATTTCTTTTTGTTGTCTGATCACTGAGGCTAGGACTTCTAGTACTGTGTTGAATAGCAGTGGTGATAGTGGACAGCCCTGCCATGTTCCTGACCTTAGGGGAAAAGCTTTCAGGTTTTTCCCCATTGAGAATGATATTTACCGTGAGTTTTCCATTGATGACTTTGATGATATTAAGGTATATACCCTCTATCCCTACACTGTGAAGAGTTTTGATCAAGAAAGGATGCTGTACTTTGTCAGATGCTTTTTCAGCATCTATTGAGAGTATCAGCTGGTTCTTGTTCTTTCTTTTATTACTGTATTGTATCACATTGATTGATTTGTGGATGTTGAACCAACCTTGCAGCTCAGGAATAAATCCCACTTGGTCGTGGTGAATAATCCTTTTAATATACTCTTGGATCCTGTTAACTAATATTTTGGTGAGAATTTTTGCATCTGTGTTCATCAAGGATATTGGTCTGTAATTCTCCTTTTTAATTGGGGTCTTTGTCTGGTTTTGGGTTCAAGGTAATGCTGGCCTCATAAAATGGGTTTGGAAGTTTTCCTTCCATTTCTATTTTTTTGAACAGTTTAAAGAGAATGGGTATTAATTCTTCTTTAAATGTTTGATGGAATTCCCCTGGGAAGCCGTCTGGCCCTGGGCTCTTGTTTGTAGGGAGATTTGTTACCTGCCTCAATCTCCTTACTGGTTATGGGTCTGTTCAGGTTTTCTCTTTCTTCCTGGTTCAGTTTTGGTAGTTTCTACATCCATTTCTTCCAGATTGCCAAATTTGCCAGTGTATAGTTGCTCATAATCTGTTCTTATAATTGTTTGTATTTCTTTGGTGTTGGTTGTGATCTCTCCTCTTTCATTCATGATTTTATTAATTTAGGTACTTCCTCTTATCTTTTTGATAAGTCTAGCCAGGGGTGTATCAATCTTATTAATTCTTTCAAAGAAGTAGCTCCTAGTTTCATTGATTTGTTCTATTGTTCTTCGGTTTCTACTTCATTGATTTCTGCTCTGATCTTTATGATTTCTCTTCTCCTGGGTTTAGGCTTTCTTTGCTGTTCATTCTCCAGCTCTTCGAGGTGTAGGGTTAGGTTGTGTACTTGAGAGCTTTCTTGTTTCTTGAGAAAGGCTTGTATTGCTATATACTTTCCTCTCAGGACTGCCTTTGCTGTGTCCCAAAGATTTTTGAACAGTAATGTTTTCATTTTCAGTTGTTTCCATGGATTTTTTCAATTCTTCTTTAATTTCCTGGTTCACCCATTCATTCTTTAGTAAGATGCTCTTTAGGCTCCGTGCATTTGAGTTCTTTGCTACTTTCCTCTTGTGATTGAGTTCTAGCTTCAGAGCATTGTGGTCTGAAGCAGGGAATGATCCCAGTCTTTTGGTACAGGTTGAGACCTGATTTGTGACCCAGGATGTGATCTATTCTGGAGAATGTTCCATGTGCACTAGAGAAGAATGTGTTATCCTGTTGCTTTGGGATGGAATGTTCTGAATGTATCTGTAATGTCCATCTGGTCCAGTGTATCATTTACGGCCTTTATTTCCTTGTTGATCTTTTGCTTGGATAATCCTTCCATTTCAGTGAGGGGGATGTTAAAGTCCCCTACTATTATTGTATTATTGTCAATGTGTTTCTTTGATTTTGTTATTAATTGGTTTATATAGTTGGCTGCTCCCATGTTAGGGGATATTTAAAATTGTTAGATCTTCTTGTTGGACAGACCCTTTAAGTATGATATAGTGTCCTTCCTCATCTATTATTATAGTCCTTGGTTTAAAATCCAATTTATCTGAGCGGCTCCTGGGTGGCTCAGTGGGTTAAGCCTCTGCCTTCAGCTCTGGTCATGATCTCAGGGTCCTGGGATCGAGCCCCGCATCGGGCTCTCTGCTCAGCAGGGAGCCTGCTTCCTCCTCTCTCTCTCTGCCTGCCTCTCTGCCTACTTGTGATCTCTGTCTGTCAAATAAATAAATAAAATCTTTAAAAAAAGTCCAATTTATCTGATATAAGGATTCCCACCCCAGCTTTCTTTTGATGTCCATTAGCATGGTAAATTGTTTTCCACCCCCTCACTTTATTATTTTTTTTTTTTCAGTGTCCCAAGATTCATTGTATATGCACCACACCTAGTGCTCCATGCAATATGTGCCCTCCTTATTACCCACTACCAGGATCTCTCAACCCCCCTAACCTCCTCCCCTCCAAAATCCTCAGTTTGTTTCTCAGAGTCCACAGTCTCTCATGGTTTGGCATAATCTCCTGTCCCATCCATGTTGATACAAAAGTTGTCCACCCCCTCACTTTAAATCTGGAGATATCTTTGGGTCTAAAATGAGTTTCTTGCAAATAGCATATCGATAGGTCTTGTTTTTTTTTTTTTTTATCCATTCTGATACCCTGTGTCTTTTGATTGGGGCATTTAGCTCATTTACATTCAGGGTAACTATTGAAAGACATGAATATAGTGCCATTGTCTTGCCTGTAAGCTGACTGTTACTGTATATTGTCTCTGTTCCTTTCTGGTCTGTTACTTTTAGGCTCTCTCTTTGCTTGGAGGACCCCTTTCAGTATTTCCTGTAAGGCTGATTTGGTGTTTGTAAATTCTTTTAGTTTTTGCTTTTCTTGGAAGCTTTTTATTTCTCCTTCTATTTTCAATGACAGCCTTGCTGGATATAGTATTCTTGGCTGCATTTTTTTTTTCTTGTTTAGTGCTCTGAATATATCATGCCAGTCCTTTCTGGTCTTCCAGGTTTCTGTGGTTAGGTCTGCTGCTCATCTAATATTTCTACCATTGTATGTTACAGAGCTCTTGTCCCGAGCTGCTTTTAGGATTTTCTCTTTGTCACTGAGACTTGTAAGTTTTACTATTAGGTGATGGGGTGTTGGCATATATTTAAAATTCCTGGAGTTCTTATACCTCTTCACTAACATGAAGAATTGAGGCTTGTCTCCCTGTATTTATATCAATGGGTTTTTTCTTTATAAGTAAATAGTGTGTTGTTCACCTGCCATTCACTAAGTCATTCCCTTTCAGTAGATTTTTAAATATTGGAAATTGTTTAAGACTGATTAAACCAGCTAGTGAATATGGAGTTTGAGTTAAATGCAGTTGAAAAACATTTGTTTCTTCCATGTTAAAATACTGTCTTGTGTACTAACTGGAGAATATAGAAAAGGGAGGGTGAGTCAGTGGAAAAAAGAACAATACAGCGTTCCTGTTACACAGGAGCTTACAATCTGAAAATATGCAGACACCAGTCATTCTAAAAGTGTGATCACCTTGGGACACCTAGGTGGCTCAGTTGGTTAAGTGACCAAATCTTGCTTTTGGCTCAGGTCATGATCTCAGGCTTATGAGACCAAACCCCACAACGGGCTCTGTGCTGATCATAGAGCATGCTTAAGAGTCTCTTTTCCTTTGCCTCTCCCCACCCACAAAAAAATTAAGTAAAAATATGATCCCTAACCCTAACCCTAAGAAATACAGATTCTCAGGTCCCACCTTAGACTTACTGAATCAGAGATTTGGGGTGAAGCCCAGTAATCTGTGCTTTATCAAGCATGAGTCTGATGTAGATTAATGTTTAAGACATACACTAATACAGTGATCACAATGTATGTATCTATATTACTAGCATAGTACTAAATAGTACTGACAGTGATTTTTCAAAGGCAGACAGAGGACATAATGATCACTGTTAGGCTGGGACAAATGAAGCATTCCCTGGAAGGAAGGCATTCTGTATAAAAGGACCAGGTGAGCAGAGAATTGGGACAACAAATGGCATATTTGTGATATATAGTTAATCGCCAACAAGACACTGTATTAGGTTCTTTACATATACCATCATGGTTAATACTCACAAAACCCCTAAAAATATTCTTGCTAATTACATAAGAAAGTTAAAGCTCATGAATTTCTGCAGAACAATTTGCCTGAACTGTGAGAGTTTAGGAAAGTAATTGTTGGTATGGTATTAAAAATATCTGAGGAAGGCAATGTAAAGAGCTTTGAGTTCCAGTCCGTGGAGTCTAAGGCTATATTATATCCCATTAGAGTCCAAGAATTAGACAATTAAAACGCATTCTGTGAAAGAGGAGCAAAATGATGAATTTGATGTCTTAGTAAAATAAATAGGTTGGAGATAGAAGAAGCTAGGGGCTTGAATAGACCCTGCAGAAGGTGTATTCAATAGCCCAGATTCAGTTATAGATTGAACTGGCAGAATAGCCATGAGAATAAAAAGGAAGGGGCAGATTCAAGAAACTCTGGGAAGGAAATAACAGTGGTGGCCTATCCAAGAGGAGAATGGGAGAGGATTTGAAGTTATGATGACTAGGAGAAGTGAAAAGTCTCAGAAACAGACAAATTTAGCAAAATGATCTTAGATGATTTTTACTTGTTGTGATAGGGGAGATTTTGTTTTGAAGAGCTCAGCTTTTAGACATGCTGAGTTTGATATAATAGTATAACATCAAAGTAGAAATGTTCATCAGGAAGTTAAAAATGGGCTCACAGCCCATGTTGGAAACATAGACTTAAGGGTTGTCAGTAGAGAAGTGCTGGTGGATGCCATGGGAGCAACTAAAATATTCAACAGAGAGTATGTGCCAGGAGAAGAACAGGATAAGAACAGAAGTCTCTGGAATATCTAAAAGATATTCATGCATGAAACAGAAAGAATGGGGTGCCTGGGTCGCTCAGCGGGTTAAAGCCTCTGCCTTCGGCTCAGGTCATGATTCCAGGGTTCTGGGATCAAGCCCCGCACCGGGCTCTCTGCTCAGCGGTGAGCCTGCTTCCCTTCCTCTGTCTCTGCCTGCCTCTCTGCCTACTTGTGATCTCTGTCTATCAGATAAATAAATAAAAATATTTTTAAAAAAAACAGAAAAGAAAGAGCCTGATGGTCGGAGTTGGAACATCCAAAGGAGGAAAGACAGAACAAGGACAGGGTGGAGTCCTGAAAGTTAGATCAGGGAGAAGAGTAAATTCTCCCACCTATGGAGACATTGGGAGAATAGGGTAAGACAACCGTATTTGGTGATGAGGACATCATCAGTGACCTTCAAGGCACAATTTCAATAGGGTGGGTGGTGTTGGTAATGGTAGTCAGGGAGGAGTTGGAATCAAGACTACAGCATTTGAGAACGTGGGGCTTATCAGGATATGGGAGCCTCACATATAGGTCACATGTTCTAGGGAGTTCAATTATGAAGAAAAGAAGATCAGATGGGAAATGGTTAGTAGGAATAGTGGAATTAGGTAAAATAGTTATCTATGTGTGAAATACCATAAAGAGGAAAGGGGAGGAAGGGCTGGAAAACTGGAAGGGAGAGATGGGAGAATTGAAGGAACAAAATTATAGACAAGGTCAAAGGAAAGTGAGTCACTGGCTCTAGAACAGCAGAGAAGGGATCAGAGTCTTCCTCAGCCCAAGCAAAAGGAGCAAGTTCTTGAGACTCATGAAGGATGTATTGAGATGAAATGTGAACAAGGGAGGAAAACTAAGCAAAAAAGTCTTGCTTCTCTGAGGCAGTGAAGTGAGGCCACTGTGTAGACAGAAAGTAGACAAGCAGGAGACATAGTCAACTCCTTCCACTGTTTCTTCAAGTAGCATCTGCCCATGAAACTATTTCTAAGACACAGGGAGAGACGCGGTCTAGTGAAATGCATATCACCTTACATTTTGACTTTCATACATCTATCTCCCCTACTAGACTGTGGGTCATTTGAGAGCAGACTTCTTTCCAGACTTTATAAAAGGAAGACACTCTCAAGTATAATATAACAAGAATATTTGTACTGTGGAAAATTGTATCTTGAAAAATTGACAACTGCTAGTTTGCTAGTTCCTTTTTTTAAGTAAACACTGAAAAAAAATCCTAGAGACTTTGTCCTTATGGCCATCCCTTATCCCATTCCTTTCTCTCTCTTCCCAGAAACAAACAGTATCATGAATTTGATGTATATCCTCTCAGCCAACTATGTACCTATTTATCTATATCCATGAATAATATATAGTATTGTTTACTATACGTTACTGTATGAGGACTATTTTTTTAATTTCCATTATTTACCAAACCTGCCATTTTTTATCCCACATTGTGTATTGAAGTCTACCATGTTGAGATATACAGATTTAGTTCATTTCTTTTGATTGCTCTTACTCATTTTTGTATCCTCCATTTCCAGGGCAGCACATGCAACATAGGTACCCACATAGTAAATGTTAATTATTAGTGAATAAATTAGGGTGAATAATATAGTAATTAAAATGAATATATAGTAGAGTGCTTTATAGCTATGAAACACTTTGATAAATACTTTGATATTTGTGTATTGCCTTTCCCAGGCTGATGTGGTTTAAGGATGGTGATTATGCCCTATGCCTATGCATTCTCTTTCTAATGCCCATTTCAATGTTTGGCACTTAGTAACTCCTCAGTAAATATTGGTTGAATGAATGAATGACTCTTTATAAACCTTATATTACAACAGTCCAGATTCTAAGTACCCGAGTGTTTTTCCAAGCCCATGTGGTTGGAATCAGGACTAATAACCAGGTTTTCTGATACTAAAACCAGTGCTCCTTTTATTACACCATTGAAAGAGCTATTGTAAGGACTATATTAGGGAATCAATAAGAGAGGAATAATTATAATGAATTACTGCCCTGATGTAACCAATAAATAGAGTCCATGTACCTGTGTAATTGGAGAAAATTAATAACCATATCCAGATCGAGGCCTTGAAATTTATCATAATCATTAACTTGGAATATTTAGTCACATGGTCCTTACACGAGGTTCATATGGTAAAGGAGATATGTGAATTATGAGGGTGTATGGTGTTGCAGGAATGAAGGAATGAGCAGGAAGCAGTTTCACTCAAATAGAACTGCTCTTGCTAAGGTCACTGGTAACCTTCTAATTGCCGTTGACGACATATACCACTCCTCCCCTGACTTCAGTGATGCCTTCCCTCCTGACTTTCCTCCACCCCACTTTCTTGTCAGCCTCCCAAGAAACTCTTCCCTAAAACAGTGGCAGCTGTGTGAAGATCTGAAGAAAATCATAAGCATTCTAGGAAAAAGATCTGAAGAACTGCCTCAGACAGATACCCGTGCTCTAATCTGCCCTCCCACCAGAACTGATTGATACTGCTGAATTCTTTTTACCGTTTGTCAGTTTGGTGGTCTTACCCAGGTTTTCTCAGCAGAGACAGATCTCTACCACCTCTTGCCTTCCTTGAGAAACTCCTGATTCCTGGTAGGCTGGGAAAGTTAGAATTATTACATAATACCAGCTCTGTAAATCTGCAAATCCTAACTCCCTTGATGGGCCCGCCAGAGCAACTGGTGTCATTAAGTAGCCTGAACAAAGAAAAATCTCTGAACAAACTTATTGTGGTGGTGCCTGGGTTAGTTAGTTAAACCACTGCCTTCAGCTCAGGTCATGATCCCAGAGTCCCAGAATCGGTCCACATTGGGCTCCTTGCTCAGCAGGCAGTCTTCTTCTCCCTCTGACCCTCCCTCTTCTCCTGCTCTCTCTCTCTCTTTCTCTCTCTCTCTCTCTCACTCTCTCTCTCTCTCCAATAAATAAATAAAATTCTTTTTTAAAAAAAGAAACTTATTGTGAAACATCAACATTGTTTGCTTACTCTTTAATCCCCTATCTTAGTCATTTTTGTATAACTTACATTTTGTCTAACTTAAGTCATTTTGTATAATCAACATTTTGTTTGCTTACTTTTCAAACTCATATCTTAGTCATTTTTGTGTAACTGCATTTCTTACATCAGAGACATGTAATCACACTAATTTAATAAATGTGTGTTGAGTGGAATCGCTGCTCATTTCTTGCTGAATTAAGGCAGAGCCCAGATTCCCAAGCAGACTGTTGCTCAAAGTGCCCCCTTATAGCTTTTCTGAGACACCTTCTGGGAGTTTTCAGATTGACCCATCATCACCTAGGAGCATGATTGACCTTGGGTATCTAGAAGAGCTGGCATTGCCCCAGGACCATCCTAGGAGCCTCTTCTTCCCCACATCATAATTTGGTGGCCAAAATATTGTTATTTCTTGGATATTTCATTGAATTGGAGGGAGAATAAGGTAGAGTGTTTATAATCAAGACAGTCTTGTATCTTTGTAGTTGTCAGAAGTGTCCTTGGGGGTTCTTTACTCACTCTAGATGGATGTGGAAATTAAACTCCATCAGTGGCTAAAAAAAAAAAACAAAAACAAACAAATAAAAACCAAAACCAAACCAAACCAAAAGAAAACAAACAAACAAAAAAACTCCATTAGTGGCTATGTAGTCAACAAATGGTAAATGAGGACACTTGAATTAACTGCAAGGAAATGAGTTTGTCCATGACACATAATTAACCAAAAAGCAGCTATGGGGCAGAGATGATTCATTAGAAAGAGTATTGGCTGGTTATATGTTTCTTCTGAGTAGTTCTTCTAGTGCCAAGGTTATACAAATTTATAGAACATACCACAATGGTCAGTGGTCAATAGAGAAATGAAGGTGGGAAAAAACAAAAACCAAAGAAAAGGGCTACAATAGGGTAGTAATGAGCTAATATTGAGCCTTGAAAATGTCTTCATTTTTAATGTGGGAGATAGTGACTCAACACTGAAGAGACTTGAGGGAGGGACAAGAGGGTCTCCTGTCTGAGGACAGAGTTGATGAAAGGTTGTAGCCTTTAATATCTGATGATGAAAAGAGATCTTCTTTCTTTGGGGTGAGTCCCTGATTTCAATTTTACATTCATGGAGCAATTAGCAGGACTCCTCTTAGCTTTGCTTGGTCTCCTCCGTTAGAAGAATGCCTCTGATATGTAATATTTGTTTGCAAACCCAAAGAAGTTTGTTTCCTTTTGAGGTTTGTCTTACTTTTTATGTTCTGAAGTTCATTTTGGACCTCAGATTTTGCTCCAAGCAATAAAACTGGTTGGATTGTACGAACATAATGGAGCCGTAATTTTAGCCAACTGTTGGGGGTGGGGAGATGGTTAAGGTGTGTAGTGGTTTCTGTGGTTTCTCTGTGGAGTAGAATTCCCTGCAAAGCTTTTCCATGTGGTGTTTTAATAGCTGTCTTAAAACTCTCTGATGTATGGAGCAAAACTGAATTAGGCTCATGTGCTATATTGGTGGGATGGGCCAAGGACTCTGAAAAACGAAAGAATAACAATCAAACAGCCAAGCTCTGAAGCTAAACTATCCAAAGAAGATCCACAGGATATATCCAAATTCAAAATTGAAGAAGTGATTACCTCTTTTAACCCATTTTTGCAAAACTTTCTGAGGGAAATAATATTTCCCTTGCATACATCGATATTTTACCTTTGTGCAGTACGTTACAGTGTGCAAAATGATCCTAGGTGTATTTGTTTATTAGAGCCCTGCAAAAACCTTTGGAAGGTCATATTATTAAATCCATTTTTACAAGTGAGAAACTGAGTCACAAAGGTAGGCCCAAGGTCATTTGTCTAAGAAGCCACAGAGGCAGAATTTGATACTATTTCAGAGCATTGTGTCTTTTGCACTGGAACATCAATAATTTAATTAGTGATTACATTTAATATTTATGAAGACAAGGAAAACCAGCCAGATAGCATGTGCATGCACAGGAAAGATGTTTCTGAACTTCTGGGTTCTTATCAGTGAATAGAAGACATTACAGTGTTGTCTGTGTCTCAAAGGAATATGCTCTTCCTTTAACTTAAATGCTCAGTGACTCAGAGGCATAGTTCCTTCCAAAGTGCTGAGTGTACTTGATAAAATGCCACATACTTAGTTGTTATTCCCATACTAAATGTGTGTAAAAATTCTGTTTAGGGTGTGGTTTGGGCTGCTAAGTTCAAGAGACATTTATTGAATGCTACTATATGCCATGCCCATGGGCAAAGCAGGATATTGTCTAGGTGGTATGATCCTAGGGGAGCCTTTTCCACTGGCCACTGCTAACATGACCCTGTTAGCAGGACATCTCTTTGAGTTAGTCCAGGAGTTCCTATGTAGATAGCACTAAGGGAAAAAAATACATCAAGATAGCCCCAGTCACTTATGCTGTAGGTATGTTAATTTATCTAGTTAATAAATCAAGTATTAAGGCCCTGAGCTGAATAGGAGGTGATGTGAATAAATTGTATTCTATCCAGGAGAAAGGGATGCTGAATTCTAGAGTGTCCTAAAGGGGCCCAGGGAAGCCAGAATAGAGCAACAGGCCAGGGAGCCTGTCTGATCTGGAGAAAGAGGTGCCCAAACACTCTGGACCAAAAATAAACTTTACTCACTTTGCTTTTGTTTTTAAGAATGAGCCCTGCCTGATATCTGTGTTTAACGTCTGCATCCATAAAATTAATCAGATTGATATTTGTAAGTCAGATACCAAGCATGTGATCCGTTGTTCTTATTTTTTTTAAGCCAGTAAGCTGGTTTTGGTCTCTAATAAGAATTAGTGCAGTGCAGCTGTCCTCCCCCAGCCCTCTGTGTGGCTGTCTTGGAGCTCACTGTCTCCTTAGTCAGCTCCACACTTTTCCCAAGCCATGCCTCTTTCACTGTTGGAGATGGGTCGGTGTCTCTGTCTGGCCTCTACTGAGCACAAAATCACTTTCGGCTCCCTTCTGCCACACTCTCCCATTCTTTTTTCCCATAGCTCTGAAGATCATATACCTTTAGAATTTTAAACATAGTATGTTCATGCCTCTTGCCCTCTCTTTCAAGCACCTACATATTTTAGAAATGTAATATATCAGTTAATAAGTTTATCATTATCAAACAGCAAATTATTCTACAAGTTGCCATTCAAATGAAGACTTTCTTTTTTGTGATACAGCTGTTGATATTCTGTTTGATTTTTTTCTTCCTGATTCACTCATAAGTTCTCCACACTGGGAACAGAATGTATTGAGTAACCATTTTTGTTTTAACAAGTACCAAGAGCCAAAGATCCCCCACATGCACACAACAAAAAAAATAATATCCATGATGGCTGTGATCATTCTTAGGTGCTATGCTCAGAAGGGCTTTCTATAGGTTTTCTCATTCCATCTTCACAACAATCCAATGAGGCAGGTACTGTCATTATCCCCATGTATACATGAGGCACAGAGAAGTTAAGTGACTTGCCCAAGGACACACAGATGATACATTGAAATTTGAATCCAGGAAGTCTGCCTCCTGGGCCCAGGCTCTTAATCATTATGCCACAATGACCTTCTCCAAGGGGTCATGGAAGTATGAGGTAGTCTCACCATCTGTGGGTGAGAGGTGCTTGGGGAACCCCCACCCCACCCAGGGCAGTGGTTCCCTGCCCTGATGTGACTCAGATGCCTGAGTGGTAAGGTAGTCCCTGAGATGTTCAGGAGGAAAGGAGAGCCTTGGAGTAGGTTGGCCCTGCTCCTCCCATAGTGGCCTCTCTGTCCTTGTCACCTGCTTTTCATAGAGTCCATTTTGAAGAATAGTGAGGCTGGGTCCCAGCTGAAGCAGCGTCCAGCGGCAGACAGTGTCACTCCACACAGCATACACTGCAGAAAGTGTACTGGGGTGGGAAATGTGGCAGGTGAAGAGAATCCACTTTGCCCTCAGTATTTTCCCAGAGATAGTCTTCACCGTTTCAATCAAAATCATTTTTAAGTCGGGCTTAGATACACAGGCCTTCCCAGGAAGGGAGCATGATGTGCTGCTAAATGTTTTAACAACCTGTTCTCCAGGGCAAAGCTCAGATTCGTGGCACTTGGCACTGCTGTAGTTTCCACACTTCCGCCATGGTGGATTTCACCGTCTCAATGCAACCTCACTGGACAGAGTCAGGAAGAGTGAAGGCGATCAGATCCAGCACACTCCTGATGGAGGGGATGATTAGGGTGGATGGGGCAATGACGTTGCTGCAGGAGGCAAGTGTCAGGTTCAAGTTCTGCACATCTGGCAGATTCTGGATCCAGACCCCTGATACCATGTGTAGCATCTGTCTTTCCTCTCTCCCCACCTCACCCCGATATGCTCTCACCATAAAGTTTGACTCCTAAGAATTTAAGAGGCACCTAGAAGGAGAAAGGAATGGCAGAACTTGCAGTCTGTAGGTGGTTAGGTGGAGGGGAAGAAGGCCACCGAGGTCCCTGTCGTTGGGTGACGGGAGACAGTAGGAAAGAAAGAGAAGGAGGCATGGTTTTATAGCCAACACATGTTCATGTGTGTGTCTTGGGCTTTCCCCTCTTATCTGGAAGAGCTGCCTCCTTTTCCTACCATCTGGCTGCTTCTCTGACCCACTCCCAGGAAACCTGTCTTGGCAGAGGGATGGCTGTATGGACTAACTCTTCAGACCCTTGTCACTGACGCCTGGCAGAAATCATGTTGGATCAAGGACAGCCCATTTTCCTCCCAAAAGATTTCGGGGCTCTGGACCCTGTGTGTACTGTGTGACCTTCTAGACCTTTATGATTCTTAGGGTCAAAATCTTCAGTGTCCAAGCACATTCTCTGTTGCTTTAACGTACCAATCAACAGTTACTTATAGAGAGAGCCCTGCTTGATTTCCCATTTCTCTGCTGGGCACCATGAGGTACAAAAGCGACAAAATGGAATTTCTAACCTAAAGAGCTTATAATCTAGTTGAGAAAATGTGACAGCCATGTGAACTGATTCCTAAATAAGGAGAAGTTCTAATAGTATGATGACAATGTGTCAAGCTGTAGTATTTATAGTAAATTGTGAGGAATCTATAATTAGAGAAGAATCTGTAATAAGAATTTGTGTAGTAGAGGCAGTCAAAGGAGTTAGATGACTGCACATCCTGGGTGGTTGTGTTGTTCCTGTTTATTAAATAAATCATTTGTAATCTCTCTTCCCGACTTATTTTATAATTATAACCTCTTTTAACAAATATGATTATAGCAGCCAGTTCTGTGTAATAAAAATATTTCTTCTGCTGGCCAACAGCCCACACTAACACTCTTTGCCTGATGGAGATCCAAGACCCCTTTTGAAGGGAAAACCTGGTATGAGAGAGACAGTCACAAATCCCTCTCCATTTGGCAGTAAATCTATTTGACAAGAAGTTCATCCTTGCAGCAGAATATCGACATAAACTATAGGTTTGCATATTGGGACAGTTGTTAAATAACTCTGCACAGAATTTTACTTTTTAAATGTTGTGCTGATTTGACTTGGGGCTTGTATACATCTTCTCCGACTAAAAGTTGTGACCACTGTTGGTTCATCGAGCTCCTTGGGAGCTGATCAGCTCTGGGAAGTGGACTGTGGGAATCTCATTTCAGGTCTTTGAGGGCAGCAGCTCCCCCCCCAACCCCCACCCCACCACATGCCAGCAAAGGCAGCAGAAGACAGCATGTATGTCCTGCCCTTCCCCTCCCAGCTGATGCCTTGTGCTAATAGAAGGAAGCAATCACCTTCCCATTGTCCAAAAGCTGCTTTTCACTTGTCTTAAAGTGTTTTTGTAATTATCTTAGAATACAGAAATGCCTAAGTGAAATCTGGAGAGTTTGCAGTATATGAAGGAATGGAATCGTAAGTCTACCCTGTGTCTCTGGGACCATAGGCATGTGGGAGACAGCCAGGGTCTCTGCATTTACATGAATACTTTCTTGCTTTGGAAGACTAGTATGTCTGTGTTTGGGTTAAGACGCCCTCCTGCCAAGCTTCAATTAGGTGAGGCTGGTAAAGTAAATAAAAGGTAATGGATTGTGTCCGTACATGACTTCATTCCACCCTTTGAATGACTTTATCAATAACTGCTAGAAAGTGAGACTCAGAAAAACTGTGTGCAGCATGTGCCTCCAGCCAGCGGAGAGCCAACTTCATTTCCTAAGGCTTTTGAGGTATGCCTCTACCATTGGATGTATCCAGTGTAGTTTTTCTAAAATGATTAATGTTTTCTTTGTCTAGGCTTATTCTAAGAGTTAGCCCAAACTTCTTGAGCTGTGGGAAACTCACCCACAGGTAGCAAGCACCTCGGGGCTCACAAGTGTGATGACTCAAATACACACATTGTACGTTCATTTCTGACCGATGGTCTACATTTGTTTTCTCTATACTCATTTTCTCCGGCTGCCCTGTGAACCCAAACTTAAGGACTGTGTTTAACTGCATGTCAGGTGGGATATATGGCGGAGGGGTATTCTGAATCGCTTTGTATCAAATCTAATTTTTGTCCCAGTTTTCCTGAAACAATTTCCTATTTTTAAAACTGCTGCCAGTAGTAGAAATTCGGAATCTACAGTTATCCTGGAGTAGTAAGAGAAAGACTCAGAAATTATATTTGCAGAGCCTTGTTCCTTTAACGATTCTCCCTAATTAGACCCCAGGGCAGTGACTTACTCTTCATAAGTTGAATATTCTGCATTTCCTGACATCTCGCTGCCCCCTAGTGCAGCACGCTAGTGAGTGCATCTTTCTGTGCAGACATTCTTGATTTGCATTATTTCTGCCTGATAGTCCATTTTATGCTTACCTGGCTTCTGGCAGTGTGACTTGACACTAATCCATGACTCTGACAAAGTCCATCGTGGGTCCTGTTTTGCCAGGTAGATCCTCTTCTGGGGAGCAGGAGTTTGGGGAGCTAGCGAGTACAGGTGGGAAACAGAGTCTCCACTGGACTATACTCTCCAGACCCTTTCCAGTGGAGAAATTGGGCCCAGAATTTTCAGCATAGGACCATTAATCAGAGGAACAGAGCTTGTGCTAAGGTGCATCCAGACCAAAGTAACAAGAACACCCGGCTTGGAGAGAGACAAGCTTGGGAAATTTCCTTAATTTCTTTGAGTCTTTGTAAAACTATCATTGATTTAAAAATAAAATAAAATAAAATAAACTTAATATGTTTTAAGGATTTACTACAATATCTATTTTTGAAGGTTTTTTACACTAACATGTGATACAGATCTTCATCTATTGTGTTTATTATGAATGAAGTAGCCATTAGCTGCAATTTAGGCCTTATGGAAAGGCATTGTGACCCCAAAGACTTGCTCTCAAAACTGTTCTAAAATGATCTCAAAATTGTAAGCCACGTATGTGGTCTCCATGATGTTCTGCCAAGATGACCTCAAACAAGTTGTTTGACTTCGTTGGACCTCTGTTTTTCCATCTATAAAGTATTAGTGCACCTATTTAAAGGGATTACTCAGGGATTCAGTGAGAAAACATATGCCTGGCACATGGCAGATTTCAATAATTGTTAGTTCCTGCCTCCTCCTCCCTTATTTTTTTTCTGGTCTGAAATAGTCAACACCTGCCTTTGACACCCGATGCAACTGGGTAGGTGGTGGACTACTACAATGCCCTTGTTCTGGTTTATTCCCCAAGGAGTGGAGAGGCAGCCCTTCCTTGTCACCGTTAGCTTTCAAATACTGGCAAGGTCACGTGCAGCGGGGAGGGGGTGAGGTAGCGGTGGTCATTAAAATCTTCAGTGTGGGAAAGTGTAACTGATGGGAAGTTTGGGGTATTGCCTGTTTAGGAACCATGTGTACTTTATTGTGAGAATATAAGAGATTTTCCTCTTTCAATGATTATAGTTGAGGTTTTGACTCTGGGAGCAGACAAGAGAAAAGAAAGGCCTCCCATGTGGGAAAGGTCGTTTTGTGATAGTGGAATTTTTTTCCCAAAAGAATACATTATAAATGTCATACTAACTTTTCAGAGTCAGAATATTAAAACAAAACAAAAAGAAAAAACAGATGCTCAGTCTTCCTATGGTGAATTAGCAAACAAACAAAAAAGGTCTTAAACTCAATGTAACAGAGGGAAACACATTGAACCACACTGACATGTCCATACACACATACACACACACACACACACACACACACACACTTTGTAGGTAAAATACACATTTTTATGCTTTCATGTGTGGTTTTTGTTTTGGATTGACAATTGGGCAGGTTTTGTTAGGTAGCTAGTAAGTTTCCATGGAAAGAAATAAGAGACTTTTAAGGAAACTGATTATTTGATGGTAAGGAGGAATTTGCACTGAGGTCTTTTCTCCCACCTATACCCTAGTTCTGTCATCACCCTGACCATGGCCTGGACAGAAACCAGTCTCTTCACGTCATCTTAGACATTGTTTCGGAATCCACTGACAGGGAGTGTTACTCTCTTTGAATCAGATCTCTAGGGGGATGTTAGGTTTTGCCCTGTTCAACCCCTTTATGCTATAAATGGGGTTGGTAAGGCCTGGAGAGGTCACATGGCCAGGGTGCCCTCCTTTATTATTTATTTCTCTTTCCAAATGTCTTTATCACATTTGCTTATTTCATTCCCCCATAAGATTGTTACTGTAAGGAAGCCATAGACGTGGTAGACATGATGAGTTTGACTCTCAGCACCACACAGTGGATAATTCAATAAATTCCATTCTTAATCTTCAGGGAACTGCTTCTTCCCAAGAGAAATTACAATAGAGAAAGGGATTACTGCATAAGAATATTGTCTTTAGTAATGTTTTTTTAAAATTATTTGATGCAGCATTTCATGTCTAAGTGTCTTTTTTAGCCTAAGTCCTGGGAAGGGAAAGGACTCATTTGTGAATTAGCAATGAGATTCTTGTGTTACACGAAAAGGAAAAGATGTGTTCTAGTTCTGTGCTTTACAACAACTTCAGGGATTACATTTTTACCCCATATAAAGGCCCATTTGGCAACTCATTGACTATTACCCAACATTCAACAAGTATTGATCAATTTCCTCCTATGCCTCTAGCACTATTTAGAGTCTTGGAATGTATTGGGGAACAAAAACAAAGATTTCTGCTTTCTAGATATATATATCTTATATACCTATATAAGATATATATCTTAATATATATTTGTAACATATGAATGAACCATTTCTTCCAAGTACCAAATTTTTCTTGGACAGCATTCTAGTGAAAGTATGTCATTTTTTAAACACTGTCTTCCTTAAAATGAAAGGTCTAGTTTCTCAAGAAAATGGTTGGGATTTTTTTTTTTTTTTTTTTTTTTGGTCTAGTTGCATGAAATTTGGCACAACACTGCCGCCTTGCGGCTACTTGAGTCAGGAACTTACACTATGTGGTCAGCTCTTGTCTTTTAAGGTGAAGTTTAAATGGAAAATTATCTTGTTCTAGTGGAACCCTTTGACACAAAATTACCTACCTACCCAGGATTTAGAATTTAATTCCTTCTGGTTTTTCGGTTTGTTTGTTTGTTTTAACAGAATGATTGGAAGGGTTCTGTCGCTTTTATAGTTGGAAACCGGATTGAGGACGATCTTCTCATCAGAGCTCTCACCCTTGCTGTCCAGGTCCCTCAGCGGAAATTGTTCAGTATCGTGTCCTGGCAAGACATTCTCCAGCAGGTATCTGTCCCTTCCTACCTCTAGGCCCCATGAAGACTTTTGTGCTTAAAATAATAGAATAAGATAATAAAATAAGCACAGCTATCAGATTCTTGGGCTTTTCGGTAAATTAGGGTGGATTATTTTAAACAAAACTTAGCTAGAATAAATTTGCATTGTTTAGCTCGGAAGAATTATTTTAGCCCATTATTTAGGCCCATTTAGGCCCTTTCAGCACTCATTCATTTGACAAAATTCCTGTGGCCATACCAGCCTCCATGCTAGGCTGTCTGAAGAATTGTTTATTCAATAAAAGATTTAATAATAATAAAAGACTAAAATATTTACCATTCCAGGGAAGTCAAGAGCAAGAGAAATTAAGACTACAGAGAAACCTAGCTGTCAGAGGACAGAGAGGAATGACCACACAGAAAAGTCCTGTCAGGTGGCCCATACTCACGTGATTACTAACAGCTTACCAAAGTGACTATACATACTTTGCCTAGTTAATGAATATCTCTTCCTTACTAGGTTTTTCAACCCTAAAAGCCACCTAGGTAATTGAAAGTTACATATATCTAAGTATGCTTTAAGTATGTCTTTCTTTTTCATTGTGGATGAATTTAATTTTCTTACAGATCAATGAATCAAATGCATTTCTTGGAACTCCATCTAAAAAGGCAAAGAAACCTCTAGGCGGTAATGCTCCCTTATATCATGAGGTAGGTGGACGACTTTATTGAAGAGATTTTTGTGATTTTTAGAAAATGAGAATTGAAGTAATAATCTTATGCTCACCTTACAAAGTTTTTTTTAAATTCATTCTTTGAAAGCAAATTCTTGCTCCTCATTGGAACTGTCCGATGGTAGGCACTTAAAAACACCTGCCTCTCTTCTAAAAAAATCCCTCTCTAGGAATAAAATTGTCCTAGATTGTCTACACCACCACTGTATCCAATTAAGGACTATAAATCAGAAATTTTTATATACAAAAGACTTGGGTCACACTTTTTCCTGGCAATTATTAAGTGTGTGATGGTATTAAAGGGAGCTGTATGATTAGTGTATTACAAAGTGTTAGTTTCACCAAAGGAACAATGTAAAAAAATGCCTCAGAAAGCGTTTCCTGTACAAGACTAAGACACAGCTGTTATAATTTTCCACGAGTCAGCGAGATTTGGGCACATTTTCCATCCTATTTTAACCGACATGAAAATAATGACAATTTTTAGGTTAATGGTCCATTCTGTACTTCTAGCAGATGCTTAACACAAAAGTCTGGACTGGCTGACCATTGGGTTTATGCAAGGACTTAGAACTCATGCTCAGTGCAGGGGGATTGCCTCTCATGCTGCCTTGTTAATATCTAACTTACAGCTCACAAGAAGCTATAAAAATTCAGTGATTAATTAGAATATCACTTAAAATTTGTCAGGCACTGTTTTATGGCTCTTCAGACTGAAAGCGTAAAGATTTTTGGATCTTTCTAAGACAAACTTGTTTGCACTTTATTTCGGTGATCTAATAAAGTTTTTTATGTGTCTCAGGTCATGGATGATTTCCTAATGGGCTCTTTAGTATTGCCTGAGTACTATCGGAACAAGTTTCATTGGATTTATTTACACTTGACAATAGTGTGGATTTTATAGCATTTAACTCTTGCTACGCTACTCTCACTATCAGGAAAAATTGATTCTGTGCTTTTGGAGTCAAATAAAATACCTTCTACCTTTTGTTACGATGTTCTCAGTGTGCGTGCTCCAGTTGAAACATTATGTGATACTTAAAATATTGGAAGCTTTCTTCTGAAGTAGCCATAGAAATCCCTGTCCAATTCTCGGGCCTGGGACCAATTAGCCCCCCAAAGGACTCTTTCTTCTTCAAAGATGCTCAGTAAAAATCAGAGATGATAACAGGCCAGTTTTGATGTCTAATCTGGACAGACATTTTGACTTGGATGTGGGATAGCACAATGTTACAAATCCAGAGTTCAGTTAGAAAGCCATTCCTCTCCAATATGTGCTGTGACTCTGGGTTGTGAATCCTTCACTCAGGGGAGGTCCATTTCACATCTGGCTCTACCACATTCTTCCAGTGGAGCATTTGGGCCGTAAGCCTCCCACACCCACTCACATACCCTTTCCTGAATGGTTCCAGAAGAAAAGGGAAGGCAGGATGAGCACCAGAGAGATTGGATCTTGGGTATACCATACATACATCAACATCAATTTGCTTTGGTAAAAAGAGATATAGAACATAAAACCAACTCAGTCTCCTGATCAGCATCAGTCAACAACAGAAAGCACATCTGGAGAGGGCACATTTCCAGTCTTAGTCCCTTCACACTTAGGACCTGTTTGGGAACTCTTTTGCTTGGGACCTCATCCCAAGTGAGTTGAAAGCTGCTGGCAGTGCCTACTGAGAACCCCAAGGTGGTTGTGATTGTGAGTGGTGACCTTGAGAGAGGCCCAGACCCAAATGCTTCTGGGACTTGTGAACTTTTAAGACTCATGAGTCTGTTTCTGCCTGAAGTCTGGCGCAGTCTGTAGAAGCTAGGACACTGGCCACAGTTAAACTCCTCAGGAGCCTCTTTGCAAGGTCTTACATTTTCTGTCTCCACCCTGGGAAAGAAAAGATCATCTAAGAAATTTGTTTATGCTGCATGCAACATTGGTAGAGTTTTGTGTCTTTCATTTTGGAGGGGTAGCTCAAGAACCAGGAACTCTGAAGGCCACACCCTTACATTTATGTCCATTTGTAGGCCACTCTCACTGGCCTTAAATCGGAGTCTCGTCGTTCTCACTTTAAAAGTAGTTCTAACCAGTTCGGCTTTCTGGATTCCTTGCCTGAAGTCAATTAGGAGCAGCAAATTAAAGTGAAATGTCACCATAGTGCAGTTCATCCATGAGTAGTAAAATAGCGTCAGAACCACATTACATATTTGCAAAAACGACTTGAAATGTCTGGGCTAGCAAAGACCACATTCCTAAGTGATTTGCTCAGGCTTTCACTTGGACGGCTTGGTGTTGTGTACACACAGCCTCATTCTGAAATTGTGTAATTTCCCGCTGAAACTTTAGAGTTCATGTAGCCATAGGGTTGTATATATGAGAGAGAGTCTTTATTTATAAACCACAGTTCTTTGAAAATGTGCTTAGATTTGTACTAATGTGATTCCACAGAGACTCGGCTACAGCCCATTTGTTCATTCACCTTCTCTTTTTGGAAACCATGTTCTGCTCTAGCAGGAACTATAATGATCCATATGGGAATGGGAAGAGAATGTTCTCCTTTGTGCATGGTCTCAGGGATGTTAGCTATTACTTTATTATTAGTAGTAGTTGTAGTATTTAATAACGAGGATGAAAATTATGATGATCCCATTCACTGGCCTTACATATGAACATAATTTCCAGCTTGTAATCCTATTTGAGGCTGTGGACTTAAATGAAAATGGATATACAGATATTGTCTGCATTATATAGTCACCAGTTTTTACCAGATAGTGGTATTTTATCAAATACCAAACAATTAACAAGTACATTCTTATTCAACACTAGGGGGATTACACACTATATAGGCAATGGGGGAGATATGAATATTATAAAAACTCTAACCTCAAGAAGCTTAAGGATTAATTAGGGGGAAAAAAGGAAAAAATAAATCCTAACACATAGTAAATGGTCAAAAAATGTTTGTTAAAGAAATGAAGGGGTGCCTAGGTGACTCAGTTGGTTAAGTGTCTGCCTTCAACTCAGGTCATGGCCCAGGGTCCTAGGATAGGGCCCTGCATTGAGCTCCCTGCTCAGTGGGGAGAGGAGCTCCCTCTCCCTCTGCCCTTACCTCTGCTTGTGCTCTCTCTCTCTCAAATAAATTAAATCTTAAAAAAAAAGAAGAAGAAGAAGAAGAAGAAGAAGAAGAAGAAGAAGAAGAAGAAGAAGAAGGAGAAGAAGAAGAAGAAGAAGAAGAAGAAGAAGAAGAAGAAGAAGAAGAAGAAGAAGAAGAAGAAGAAGAAGGAGAAGAAGGAGAAGAAGAAGAGAATAACATACTGCATTGAAGTCCATGAGGGACAGATGAAGTGTTATGGGCATTCAAAGGAAGATGAAATTACCATGAGAGTGGGGTAGTGAGCAGGATCTAGAGAAGCCTTGTGGAGAAGATGGCATAGGGAGGGAGAGGAAGGGTAGCTAATTTTGATCTTTTATATATTATTCCAGGGATGCCTGGGTAGCTCAGTTGGTTGAACACTTGACTCTTGATTTTGGCTCAGGTTATGATCTCAGAGTTGTGGGATTTGGCCCCACGTTGGGCTCCATGGTGCTGAGTATGGAGACTGCTTAGGATTCTTTCTCTCTCTCTCTCTCTCTCTCTCTGCCCCTCCCCAACTCACATTTTCTCTCTCTCTCTTTCTCTCTAGTAAATAAATGAATAAATAATTCCAATTAACCCATATCACAATTCTTAAAGAAGATAAAAATATTGCCATTTTACATATAGGGAGATGGAGACATGAAGAAGGTAGGAAGTTTATTAATTAGAATATTGAAGAACTTGGGTTTAGCCATAGTCAAATCCATAGACTCAAGTTGTTCTTCTTTACCACAAATTCAGGATTTTTCCACTAGGCTCTAAGCTGTCCACCCTTGGATGAGTAGGTCTTGGCAATCTTGACATTCAAATGTGGGAGAGGGCCTTCCAAGAAGAGGGAAAGCTCAAGCCAAGGCATAGTTGTGGGAGAAGAGTGAATAGTACTAAATTTATAATTGCCTGGTGTAAGATACATACTCAGTTGGAAGGGTAAATTTTATGCATGCTTTAATTGCATCTTTAAAATCCTGAAGATGAATATCTATGAGAAAATATTTCAAGTACGCAATAAAATCCATGCTTTAAGATCAACTCCCGAAGTTAAATTTATTTGCTAAATATGCACAAATATTTGGCTGCAAGTGTCACTCACTTCGATGGCCCACAGAGAGAATCTTACTTGTTCATTTGCAGGTTTGTTCAGTCCTGTCCAAAATCAAAAAGGAAGATAGTAGGAATCATTCAAAGCTGATTGAAATGTTCCCTATGAGACAGGTTTACATGTTCCATACATGCAAAGATTCTCCCACCTGTGTTTAATCTGATACATAGTTATGTGCGCGTTATTAAGAGATGTACAAATTTTGGACTTTGTGACTTTGATGAATTAGAAAGAAAAAACTACCCATTGGACAAGAGTTTGTTAATTCAAGTTCTCTGAAGTCAGGTTCAACACTTTTAAAGTTTTAGACTCCATTCTATCTTTGGCTTTGTTTCACGATGGTGATCATCATACCTTCCAACCCAGAAATAAGCAACCATCCAGACATGGGCCGTAGTTTGCCTACCTGTGATTGATTCAGAAAAGACAAATTAGATCACTGCAAAAAAACTTTGAAAAATACAAAAGCTTGCTGAAATAAAAAACATCTATAAAGAATAAAAGTTTGTATGCCCTAGTTGGTGACTCACTTTAAAAATTAATCAATCCTATGCAACAAACAACCAAGACAGTCTGAAAGATGAAGTGATACAGTGTAGTTTTATGAATATGAATAATTGTGAATTTTCCTCTTTACTCCTACCAGTAAAAAAAAAAAAAATAAGATGCTATTTTTTTATTTTATTTATTTATTTGACAGATAGAGATCACAGGTAGGCAGAGAGGCAGGCAGAGACAGAGGAAGGGAAGCAGACTCCCTGCCGAGCAGAGAGCCTGATGCAGGGCTTGATCCCAGGACCCTGGGATCACGACCTAAGCCGAAGGCAGAGGCTTTAACCCACTGAGCCACCCAGGCGCCCCAAGATGCTGTTTTTTAACTGACATATTTTAACTAAAATATTTCTGTGGGCTTTTTTATTGGGAGATGATTAAATATGGAAAGATTCTTCTGATGTAGGATTTGAAAGTAATGAATCAAATGCAGTTTAAAAAGATACAGGTTGCAAATTTTATATATAAGGTCTAATTAGTTTCATCATGTTCTTAAGATACTTGGCAGGTACATTGGATTAGTATCCCCAGATGTAATCATTTCATTTTGTTGGTTCCTATTCCTATGCGTGTAGATACATTCTTTAGCTCCTTCCCCAACATGTATTCGTAATAACTCACAAGTAAGACCACAGACTTAATTATGATCTAGTTGCTTCCCTAGTCCACATTTCTAATATGAAACTCATTTTTTTAACAGTGCCTCACATTAACAGTCTATTCAATGGAATTGTGAGCCCTTATTTGGGGTGAGGAAGGGGGAGGCTTGTCAAAATGAAAAATGGAAAACTCATGCTTCAGAGATAGAAACAAATAATATGTGAAAACTTTTAAGAGGTTTGAAGTTATTAAAATGGCAGATCTGCTGGGACCAGAAAGCAGTATGTCATGGAAGGAACGAAGGAAAAGGGAGACAGGAAGCATTCTCTGGCCTTTTCAATCCTGCGTTTTAAAACAAAACAAAAAAATTCAGGAAGAATTGGAAGGTAGCCAACATAATGCCGTTATTTCATAGAGCTTAGGGACACACCAGGAAATTACAGGCCAGTTAGTTTAACTTCACTTGTAGGGAAAGTATTGAAAACTGCTGCAGGAGATCAAGTAAAAGGATGCTTAGAAAAGCACAGCTTGATTAAGGCAAGCCTGGCCAGCATGGTTTTCGGAAAGGGAAGGTCATGTCTTAGGAACTTGTTGAAATTCTTTGAAGCTATTATGGCCAGTACAGTCTTCAAAGAACACAGCAAGGCCCAAGATCTGCGTATCTTTTCCGTTCCACACCAGTCCTTGAGGGATGCTTGCGGAACATGGCCCACATCAGGGCCTTGGTGTTCCGGGTTTCGAAACCACTATCAAAATAGCAGAAAATAACCTCGGATGGAACATTTTTAAAGCTGGAACCAATTAATACAACCTGATATTTATAAATGTAAAATAAAGACTTGGAACAAAATTTAGGAATATTGAGCTGTAACAAAGAAGTACTACACTGGGACTATAAAAACAATCTGGGAGTTATTGTGCCAAAATCTGGGCTTTTGGAGGCATTTCTCACCCAAGGAAGGGAAAATGAAGAGAAATTGCAGTGCTAGAAATGGTCGTAGGGTAAAGAGTTATGAAGAGTTGCAACCGAATGAATTTTGTCAAGATGGGAAAAGGAGCAGTCAGATGTGTTAACAACCCTGAGCCTCTATGGTCCTGGAGGAGGACAGAGAAGCCCAGCAGAGAAAGTTGAGTCCAGGCGAATCCATGAGGGGGGTGGAAGGTCAGAGCTCCATTCCTTTAGGAATGGGCTCCTAGGGAGCAAATATGTTTGCCTCTCAGATCAGAAATCTGGAGTTCTATTTTCAAAGAAAAGCATAACTCAAGCAAAGACATTGAAAAACATCCAAATCATACCCCCCAGCTCTTTTCCACCCTGGGGCACAGACAGCTGGCCAAGCCCATGCGTTTCAGGAGGAGGCAAGGGATCACTGGTGAGGAGTGGAATCAGAGCCTGAGGCCCCTGGAATCCAGTCCCGGGAAACCACACCATCCAAGCGTTGGTGATGGGGCTGCTGATCAGACCTTCAGTCCATGGGAGAACTGCCAGACAGGACAAAAACCTAGTCAAGAATCCCAGGACAGAGCTATCAGCGGAGGAGCAGCCACAAGAATGAAGCAAGGTTCAGCTTGTGAAGAGCAGCCATCACAGTCTTGGCAGGGTGGGCCCTGGAGCTTCTCCAACATTCTACACTCCACGCCCACTATGACTGGAAGAATGTCAGAGAAGGAATCAGGAAGACTGTATAGTTCTATTACTCTATCTAGAACTCTGAATAATCTTTCTTTATGTAGGGTAATAATAATAGTTATGATTTATTGACTACTTCGTTTATTGCAAGTCTTGTGTGCATGGCGTGTCATATATATTAGCTAATCTAATCTTCTCAATGGCCTGCCAAGAGATACTTACAAACAATGAAAACTGGAGCCTCCATCAGTTTAAGTAACTCCATGACTCAGAAGCCTCTCTTCCTTCTGCTTGCATCACATAAAAACTGAGGGTCAGTAGTTGGGATTCTTCAAGTAGTTGTTGTGGTTTAACATTTCTTGAATACAAGCTACTGCTAGTAATTAGAATTAAGTCTTAAACCTCTCAATAGTTCTGTGATACGTTTATTGCTTTTCCTACTGCTCTGGAGAAGCCAGTGGTGTATCTGCACATGAGGGAGGTGCCAAACAGTCTTGGTCCTATTCTTGAGCCACCTTGATGAGGGGCTTCTGCCCCAATGTTCAGATCACCAGGAACTTTTAATTCTAACAGTTTAGGTTTATATGGTTAAGGTAACTAAGTCTTTGGGAGAGGGAAGGATGGGAAATGAGAGAGAAGTTAATACATATGCATTAGAGATGAAGGTGTGGAAAGAAAGAGACCTAAGTGAATTAGTGAGAGTAAATTTCTAGAGCCTTCTGCTAGTTTGGTGAGACATACCCTTAGCTATTAGATGCACAGATCCAAATGAGTCTGGCTGGACTCCTGCTGTGATTCCACTGCCTACTAGCTGTGTGACCTCAGGCACATTCTGTAACTCTCTTGTACCTGTTTTCTCTTTGTAAAGTCAGCGTTGATGGTGGTATCTGCCTCATCAAGCTGTTGTGATGATTAAATGAGATAGTAAATACAAAATACAGTAACAGTTAGCATAGTCCCTGTCATACAGTAAGTGTCCATTAAAGTTTGGCTAATATAGTTGACCATTATGTTTTAAGTTTCTCTTCTCAGTCATAATGAATGTTGGCATTTTGTACTTTAGGATGTGTGAAAGAACTAGAAACATCTATGAGCAGGATATTTTATTTTAAATTTTTATTATAGTAAAAAACCTATAACATCATATTTACCATTTTCATTATTTCCAAGTATATCGTTTAGTAGGGCTAAATATATTTGCATTGTTGCACAACCAGTCTCCACAACTTTTGATCTTATAAAACTGAAACTTTATAGCCAGTAAACAACTGCCCATTTCCCCATCCCCTAGGCCCTGAGGACCATCATTCTACTCTTTTGTTTTCCTTATGAATTGGAAAGGAAATTCCAGTTTCCTAGATACCTCATAGAAGTGGAATCATACAGTATTTGTCTTTTTGTGACTGGCTTATTTCATGTAACATAATGTCTTCAGAGCCCATCCATACTGTAATATATGTCAGAATTTCCTTCCTTTTCAAGCTGAATAACATTCCATGGTACGTACGTGTAACATTTTATTTATCTGTTCAACCACTGATAAAGCTTTGGGTTGCTTCCATCTCTTGGCTATTGTGAATTATGCTATTATGAACATTGGTACGCAGATTACGAGCAGGTTTTCCACCAAGTGGAATACAACTAATGAAAGATAAGTTAATTGCTAGTTAAGAGGAAAAAAGGCAATCCGATGGTCAAAGGGTATTTGGGTTATTTTATTACACTAGTCCTCATAGCCATGATGGAAACTAATATACATTCTTCTTCTCTGTTATGTCATGGAAGAGACAAATATGACTGAACACCCTCAGGAATAAACAAAAGTAGTACCATTTCTCAAATAATAATAATTATAATAAAATCTTACATTTAGGTAAAAAGAAGGATTTTGCAACCACTATCTCATTATGTCTTCACACCTTCATGTGAGCTGAGCTGAAATCTGGTAGTGTCTCTGTAGCATAAACGGGAAAATGGAAACCTAGGAACCTCAAATGATTAGTTCCCTGTCACCAGCCAGAGTTGAAATTAATGTCAGTCCTCCTGACTCATAGTCCGGGGTTCTACTCTTCACCTAACAGAAAGCAAGCCACACTCATTAAGAATTTCTTATTTATTCTTGCATTTCCCACAAGATAATTTTAGACAGTTTATAGATACAAAATGTATATTTTGTTAAACACATATTTTAATGTGCATTTTAAAAATAAAAACGTAATACGAACTGGCAGTGTCCCAACTTCATGGCTTAGGATCGAGCTGTATTATTTTTTTAACTTGCTTTACAGTATGTTTAGAGAAAAATATTAGCTGCATAGTACAGATGGTACACAGTTTTGGCTAAATCATCAAGGGATGTTCAATGACTAAGGGTTAGGAAATGCTTCATTTTCATGCATCCCACAAATATTTGAGTGTCTACTATGTACCAAACCTATGATTGAGTTTATTTTGGTGAATAAAACAGATATAATTCCCTGCCCTTGCAGAGTTTACATCTGAATAGGGAAGGCAGGCATTACACAAAGATCAAACAAGCAAACAAATGTATACATAATTATGAATTGGGATAATTGTTTTAGATCAGAGAGAATGCTTTAGACCAAGTGGAGGTGAGCTGAATGACAAAAAGGAGACAACTGAAAAGGGTAGGGGAGCATATTCAGGCAGAGGGAACAGCAGGTGCAAAGAACATGAGGCAGGAAAGGAAAGATGTGGGCCTGTTAGAGGAATCAGAGGCCACCAAGCCTGGAACACAGAAATCGAGGTGGAGAGGTGTGGAGGCCAGACCTACCAAGTGGGTCCTTGTTAGGAAAGAGTTTGCATTTTTGCTTCATACGAAATGAAGCCATAAAACCCTTTTTGGGGAGAGTGACACAATCTGAGTTCTTGTTTTAAATGTTCTCTTGCTGCTAAGTGAAGCCCAAATCAGGAGAGTAGGAGGCACATGTGGGAGTGAGTGCACCAGTTAGGAGGCTCAAGGAGAGTCCACGAGGAGACAGAGTGCTGACAGATTTGAGTGCATTTAAAGGGAAGACTCAGCAGAACGGTGCCAGTGTGAGATGTGAGGGGTAGGGGTGAAGTAGGCATAAGAAGAGACTCCCAAGTGGCGTGAGAAACTGATCAAAAGTATCTTCTGATATGGAGAAAATCGGAGTCTAAATTTGGGAGCAGTCTGAAAGTGCACTTTGGGATGGGGTAACTCTGATAGGCCTGACTCAGTGCTGGTGCGTAGTAAGCGTGGAAGAGGTGCTTGTTGTCTAAAAGACCTCACTTATTAACGCAGGGCTAGTGTGGGTCCCTGGTGGAGGCGCGGGGAGTGAAGCACATGGCTTCCTTCCTTCAGCCGGAGTGGCTCGGCGGCACTTCCCAGGTACTAGCCGCTCCAGGCCCTCCCACATTCCCTCGGTGGGCTCCATGGGCTTCATCTACACAGCGGGTTCCTGACTGCAGCTGATCACCCTGTGGTCCACAAAGACATTTAGTTGGCTGCAGCTGTATTTGTATGTGTGTGATTTGTGATATAAGTATTTGTTTGCTGTAAATACAGGTCCAAAAAAGTTTTCAAAACCACAGCCCAGAATCCTCTCAATCCATCCCTCTTCCTCTTGAATTTTCCTCTCTCTCAGTCTCTCACGTAGCCCTGTGCTAATGGATAGAGCAGATCCTCATCCTAGCCCTCTCCTTACTTAGCAGACATTGACTGAATTTCTGTTGTACGCCGGATAATGGGCACAAGATTGAATTGAACCCCGTCTCTGACCTCACGAGCTCTTAGTGGATAATTTTGTAAACAACGGGTTTGTTTCCTGCTATTTCATTTTAATACCTTGCAGCAAGTCTGATGGAAGAGTTATAGATTTAATCCCCAGTTACAATTGAGTCTGCTCTTCATTGAGCCCTGCGGCCGACCTCACTTACTGTTCACAACTTCTAGCAAGACGGGTAATGGTCCCCAGACAGGGTGTGTTGGAAAGAGGAGAGCAGGAGGGCAGGGCACACCAAAACAGTCAAAGATGCAACAAACATACAGGAAACCTGCTTCCTTAGAGGGAGAAAAAGTATTGCTGGAATTGAAGTATGGTAACAATTTTAATGCTTCTACATGTTTTTAATACAATGTCTATTTCTGAAATTCTAACTCTGTCCTCGATCTTTAGTTGCAAGGAAAGGAAGAAGAAATGCCAAAATCGAGGTGAAAGAATTGGCTATTAGAAATTCATTTATATTTATTGAAAAGCTGCTGTGCATATTAAATGCTCAATGAACATTAATTTGAATGAGTTTCAGATATTTTTATACAAAAAATGCATCCGTTCTTCTATTTCACAAACTTGATTGGCCAAAAACAACCATCAAACATTGTTAAGGAGAAAGATAATGTAAGCTAGTTAAAATACAGTCTACATTGCTTCAAGAAATGAATAGAATGCATGTAATTTTGAATTTAGTATGTTGACACATAGGAAACCAATCCTACAAAAATTCCTACTGAGAAAAAGTGAAATTGTTTAACAAACCCCTGCTTTTAAAATTTCATATTTCAGCTCATACTTATTTGCATTGTAATGTGCATAATCGTTTGAAATCTACAGAACTCTGATGGTGAGTGAGGCCAACAGAATGCCCAACAGTGTCCTGTACTACCCCAGACACTCCCAAACTAGTCAGTTTATCGTTATCCTAATTAGCCTTTATCAAGAATTTATGTGGAAAAGACAGACTCAATCTGGCCTCACTCATTCACCAAGAAATCTTCAATTAGATTATCCTATTAGTCAGAAGGAATAGCTAATTATTTTAGTTATTCAAAGTCTTATGATATTATCCTTTTATTTATCTCTGGAGCTACAGGGAAGCAAAGCAGAGTCTAATAACACGTGACATGTGACCACCACTGGGTCTTACATCCTTTATGAGGAGCTAGTCTTATACTGCATTCTCAAAGATTCATTTTAGGACTATCACTGAGAAAAAGAAAAGGGCAGATCCTATCTTGACTTAATGCAATAGGCTAATATATTACTTTTCGTAACTAATAAAATTTCAAGGACTGACAGCAAATTTCTGACTTGCTTTTCCCTCAGTAAAATATCTGCTTTGAATTATACAGAAAGAATTCTTCCTCCTGCCAACTTGTTTCAATTCCCTGTACAAAGCCATGCATAGAACATTGTCAGAGATTTCCTATAGAAGTTCATTTCAGGATTCCTCAATCATTGGAGGAATACACACACACACACACACACACACACACACACACACAGACATACACACACACACTTCTTTTCCCCCTTTCTTGGAGCAAGAAAAGGAAAATGTATTGCACTGGTAAGCTCTGTGTATGGTGCTTTCCCTTTCTGAAAGCAGAGACAAGGATTAGTCATCAGATGAGGGAAAGAGTTTTTGGGTCTCACCCACGGCCAGTGTCCTGTTTCATGTATGCAGACTCGCCCTGTGTGTAGGTGGAGTACGCAATTGCTGTGTGATGTGATTTAAGAGGTGCTGGAAGTCCTGCTTGTCCAAAAATAGCCCCCACAGCCGCCTGTCAAGTTCAGGCACAGTGTCCATAAAACCCTGGTTTAAATGAAATGAAACTGCATTTTCAGAACGTTAACCCATCATATCCATTACCCTATTAGCATGACTTTACTTATCTGAGATAAAAGCTGGACCCCGGGGAGAATGTCCTTTGTACAGGGTGGGGGGAGGGGGCCAGCAAGGTCCAACCCTGCGGGCCATGGCACAAGTCACCATCACCAGAAGCAATTTCTGCCTGACCATGAGCAAGCTTGCTGGAACTAAATCTCTTCCACCTTCATCGGTCAAGCAGCCAGTCTTTCTGGAACCACTGGGAAGATGGCATTTTCTCTTGCAGCCAATGCTCTTCACTGGAACCCTTAAGGAAGACAGGAGTGATACCCACAGCTCACATTTGGAAAATGCCCCTTTGAGTACAAAATACCTGCATACCTAATGTCGATCCCAGCCACAACCTCATACATCTTACTATTCTCAGATGACACATGGGGAGAGTCTCAAAGATGTTAAGTGATTTGCCCTGCCCCAACCAGCGGCTAGTCATGGCAGAGCCCCATGTTGGAACCCAAGCCTTCTGACTCCGAACTTCATGCTGGTACTTCCAGGAGACACAGTCCCTACTGTCAAGAAGCTGATGGTTCCGTTTAACCCACTTAGTGATTCACCTAAGCAAAAGAGCAAGCGCCAGGAGGCTTTTCTAGTGCTATCACTGAGGAAATGTTTCCCCTTGTCTTCAACTTTCTAAAGAATGGGGCCAAACGCAGGCAGGCTTTGGCAGGCACAAATTCACAGCATTCCCCGGGCAACAAATATCCCCCACTTAGAGGACTGACCACTTTGCACAAAATTGCAAAATGCAACAACGATCCAAATTAGATAGGCAAAATAAAAACATGATTGGGACGCCTGGGTGGCTCAGTTGGTTGGACAACTGCCTTCGGCTCAGGTCATGATCCTGGAGACCCAGGATCGAGTCCCGCATCGGGCTCCCAGCTCCACGGGGAGTCTGCTTCTCCCTCTGACCTTCTCCTCACTCATGCTCTCTCACTGCCTCTCTCTCAAATAAATAAATAAAAATCTTTAAAAAAAATAAAAATAAAAAAATAAATAAATAAATAAATAAATAAATAAATAAAAACATGAATTAGTGGAAATGAACTTGGGATTTCTCTAGAAGCCCTTGGGATCCAGGGGTATTTTGAGACTAGATACAAAGTCGGATATCAATATGACGTGACTGTGAAACCTAGGATTTCTACCTGGCCCCAAAACGGAACACACATGGCTCCATTTCTTTACAGTTTTGAACGAACTCTGGCTCATCTCTTTTCCATCATTTACAACACTCAATTCATTTCATACTCCTTCACTGCTAAGTGCAAAGTGCACTGAGTTGAAGAGAATTATGTACAGATTAGACTTAGATGTTTCCATTTATCAGTCAAATAACCCTGTTCAGATGTCATCTCTTGTACGAAACCTTCTTGGATTCTCCCAGGCAAAATTCATCTTGCCCTGTTATATTGTGATTGTTTGTTTGTCAGTGAATCCCCTACTCCGTAGTGAATGGCGTGAGCATTAGAAGGCATGTGTTACTCATCACGAAACCCCAGTGCTCTAGGCTAGCAATCCTAAACCATTGTGATCACGTATCCCATCAGTTAAAAAAAATTGAGCGTTTATTCATGTACATTGTGTGTGTGTGTGTGTGTGTGTGTACAGAGAGAGACAAAAATGTATAAGAATAGAAACATATGACAGGGGCTCCTGGATGGCATAGTCAGTTAAGCATCTGACTCTTCGTTTAGGTGCAGTTCATGACCTCAGGGTGGTGAGATCGAGCCCCCAGTTGGGATCCACTGAGTGTGAATTTTTGGGGGGCTTTTTAAAAAGATTTTATTTATTTATTTGACAGAGATCACAAGTAGGCAGAGAGGCAGGCAGAGAGAGAGGAGAAAGCAAGCTTCCCGCCGGGCAGAGGAGCCCCATGTGGGGCTCGATCCCAGGACCCCGGGATCAGGTCCTGAGCCGAAGGCAGAGGCTTTAACCCACTGAGCCACCCAGACACCCCTCCACTGTGTGTGAAGTTTGCTTGAGATTCTCTCTCCCTCTCCCTCTGCCCCTCCCACTCCTACTTGTGCTCACTCCCTTTCTCTCTCTCTTTCTCTAAAATAAATAAATAACCTTAAAAAAAAAAAAAAAACAATTAGCAACCTAGAACCATTTGCTTTCCCAGGCTTTGAGCACACTGGCTTGGTGAGAAAAAGTCTGGCTTGGTGTTCATCCACACTCACTCATTGCAGGGTGCCCTTTCACAAGGTACAACCTGCACAATGTTTGCGAAGGTCTGTGTGATTTGCATGCCCATTCTCTCATTCAGCACATGCTGCTTTGGTTGATAACCACGTGCCAATCACAAAGCTAATTCCAGTCTTCAACCTGGAAAACAGATACAGAAATGAGCAGTTCTATTACTGTATGATAACGAAGAAGTTTTAAAAGGTGCAACGAGTGCACAGAACAATGCCTAAATCTTCCTAAAGTTTTGAGGGAAAGCTTTTAGGGGAAAAAAGCTTAAGAGCTGAATGGAGCTTTTACAAAGTAAGGAAGGGGTGGGAATTCTAGGCAAAAGAATCAGCTCGTTAAAAATCATGCAGGCTTAAGATGGCGTGGCATGCCCAAGGAACTAGAAATGACATGGAAGGAGCAGCCAGGAGTGAGACTGGACACGTGGGTCAAGACCAGGTCATAAAGGGCTTGGCCTGCCCTGAAGAGAAGTGTATAGTTTATATCAGAGGTGTGGGGGCCACTGAGGGATTCGGAGCTGAGAAGCAATATGAGAGGTAGAGATGCTGGGATCAGTGTGCAGGAAGGAGCCTTCTGTGGGAGGCGAGTGTATAGCATTTACATTGTGCATATAATTTATTAGCTGTTTTATTATAAAAGCAATGCCCTTGTAGAAAATGTGGAGAATGTAGGAAAAGCATAGTTCATATAGCAATAGCAAAAAAGTACTGGAAGTCAGAAGTATCTGTAGAATATTCCATCATTCAGAGATGTGTGATTCTTTTTAAAAATGGGAATGATATTATGTGTGCTTTATCTATGTGTGTGTGTGTGTGTGTGTGTATTGCCACAAACAATAACATTAGCCTTTCTAAATCCATAGTCAGTGTCTATATAATAGAAAGCATATCTCTAGTTAGTAATTCACTTAACCACGCCCTCTTTTGCTAAATTTAGACTGTTTACCAATAGTTATTATGACCCTGTTGTTTCCTGATGAAAAATTTCAAGAAGAGGAATAACTGAGTCAAAATATGTAAGTCTTTTTAAAGCTCTTGACACATATTGTCAAAATGCATTCGAGACAATTTGTGCCAATTTACATTCCTTCTAACAGTTCCAATTTAACCACACCCTCTTCAACACTGTATTTTTTTTTATCTCAGTCAATTTGATAAGAAAAGTTGTAAGGTTGAACATTTAATCGCATTTTTATTGACTATATTTTATGAGTATGGAATTCATTAAAGTGAAATGATTATGGAATTCCATTTTCAGATTTCTTCTGATAATAGGAGGGGATCCTGTATTGTAAATTCAGAATGGGGAATGTTTGCTTTAAGTGATTTCCAAACAGATTTTCGGTGCTGTGAGGCACAAAAGGGAAAAGCCGTCACCCACACAAACTCAACAGTGCCCCATAGGAGAAGGACACATAATGCAGGAATGCTGAGAGAAGCACAGGAGGGGCCTCCACAGAAACTAGACTGAGGGCAGGGGCAGTGGGACCCAGGGAGAGTGATCTCAGATGAGGAGTCTGGGAAGAGTTGATGGAGGAGGCTCTTTGGTGTGAGCTAATCCAATTTCCACCCTCTTCTTGTCTCCTTGCGTCAGTGGTGCTCAGAGTGGCATGCCTCAAAATCACCCAGAGAGCTCATTAAAAATGTCACTTCCAGATCCCAGCTGTGGTCATGGAGATCAGGGGTGTCTTCGGGCAAGTCCAGGAACACACCTTCTGTGCTAGCACCTAGGCACTTCTGAGCTTGCGCTTGGAGAAATCAGCCTCCCTGTGTCCATATGCTGCCCAGAGGGCCGGGAAGGGGCCATTCTTATCCACGAGGGGCTCTCCATCTTACTCTGGAAGCGCCTTGCCATCCACCAGAACCTGACTATGGCTCCACTTCTCAGTCCTCTGTACATTCTCCACTGCTCCAAGCTGCCTTCATCCTATCCATTCTTTCTTTCATTCTGAGCACTTGTGCCAGTGCTGTTCTGGGATCTAGAGGAACAAAGGAGCATGCCATCAGAGGCCCTTGCCTTTGTAAACATCCAAAAGTCAAGATACCCAAAGGGAAACCTTTTGCGTTTTGCCAAAGTAACTGATCTGAGAAGGGCCAGAAAGTGTTCAGGCTTCACTCATTGCTCTTCAAGGTCAGTGGTGCCACCCGCTTGCCCACAGTTTTGTCTATAGTTTCTGGGCAAATTAGAATACCTCTAGTAAACACATATGCTTCTAGCTCTAGGAGCAGAGAACAGTCCAAGCTGGAAGGGAGAGGTACAGAATATAAACTCTGAGATACACACTCAAGCATTTTGAAGTGTGCCGTGGGTTACCAAGACCTCCCAGCTTATGCCTGGGTTTTTTGCTCCATATAAGCAGGCACTGAAGATAAAATCCCAAGACCCAAAAAGAGACCTCTATACATCTGATCACATCTCTCACCTGCTTAAAACTCTCTGTGTCTCCTTACTTTGAGAGTAAAATCCAAATTCCATTAATGTGTCATTCAAGACTCTGGTGTCCTCACCCCTGGGGGCCTCTCCAATGTCAATTTTCCTCCAGTCCTTCCCCCATTCCCCCCCCCCCGCCATTTCTGTCCTCCAGTCACCTGTACCACACCCCCAGCCACTTTCTGGTTTTCTGAATATGCCTCTCTCTCTGGCTGCAGTCCTTCTGTCTGAGAGAGGTCCCATCCTTCCTCCCATCACCCACCACTTAACCTCAGTCACAGTCATCCCACTGAGCCTTCGAGACTCCCTCGGGAATGACACCTTCAAGAAACCTTTGCTGCCTCTCTGAGTTTGGAGGAGGTGGGCTCCCATGGCCACCACAACCCGTTCACCTCCGTCACTGGGCAGGGCACAGGATACCATAGGGCATGCACATAGGCTGTGCACACTGTGGTCAGCCTCCCCATCTCAACTGAGAGCTTATCATGGGCAGAGGCTGCAGCCTTTGTCTCTAGATCTCCAGTATGTGGAATGTAGTGGGTGCTCTGTAAAATATCAGATGAATGACAAGACGGATCCTTAAAGTGCAAGCCAAGTTAATTAACTCATAACCAAGAATGGCGCCATCTCAACAGTTGGATGGTGAAAAAAGGAACATCACCAGGATTGCACCACAAGAACAATCTGTCTCTAGAAAAAGTCTCTGAGGAAGAGTAAACAGCATTGACGGTACACCCACCAGAAGGCCCCAGTTAACTTAGATATCTCCAGGCCAACAGGGAAATCCAAGCATGGGTGAATCATGAGAGTAGGCCTCCAGATAGTGGTGAAATTTGCAATTAAGCATTTTAAAACATGGTTCACAGTGAATATCTGATTTAATTGGCCCAGCAATTATTTAGTAAGCATTTTTTATGTTCTGGGGTTTGAATTCAAATCAGTGGGGAAGAAATAAATAAAAACCAATGCCCTTACAGGAAAGAGAAATAATAGAGAAGATAAAGTGTGTATTATATTAAATGGTAATAAATGTGATGGAGGAAAAGAAGCACAGAGTGTTGGGAGTGTGGGCAGTAGGGGGTGGGATTCTCATTTAAGTATGGTGGTCAGAGAGGGTAAAATTGAGAAGGAAACATCTGAATTAAAACCTGAGGGAGATGATGGAGTTATGAGGCTATCTGAGGAAAATCCTCCCAGGCAGGAGAAGGCTGTGTGCAAGAAGGCTCTGGAGTGTATTTGGTGGACACCCAAGAAGATAGTGTGTGTGAAAGGAGTCCTAGGAAAGGAAAGCAACATGGCATGGGTTCAGATCATGGAAAACTGATCTGGAGCTACTGAGAGGATTCACCAGGCAGTAGGAGTATGGGGTTCACAGTCTGAGCCTAAGGAATGGAAATCTTCAGGGAGTGTCTAAACTGGTGGTCTGGCTCATAAATTCTTGGTGTTGCATTTCAGACTCTTCTGGAGTTCACAGAAGAAAATCCTAGCCAATTCTAGAAGTTAGCAGCAGATATCACACTGCTTAGAAGGTGTTATATTTAACCATCAGTACCACCGTTTAACCCCAGTGCCCATGGGCAAGTTACTACATCCCGGGGGCCCGTGAATATTTATTGGTAGGTTACTGGATCCTGGCTCTGAGATGAATAACCATGTCAAATGATACTGCCAGAGGGGAGAATTAATACCCTTGCTGCCTCAAATAGACTGACTCAGGATTTGGGGCGAACAGGAGGCTCTGAGAAGGCCGTCGGTTGATGAGCTGAGACGGAGAAAGCAGATCGAAGGAGAAAGACAGACTCATGACCCTCTAACTCTGTAGCAGATAGTCTCAGGATGGTACACCTAAAACTTGCTTTCTCAGGCTGACCAACCATCCTGCCTGCCAGGGACTTTTTGTTTTAGCTCTGAAAATACCATACCCTGGTGAACTCCTCTGTTGGCCATTCTAGTATTAGTATATAAATGACCTTTGTCCTAGTTCTTAAACTCCAGGGTATTTAGGAATCCCTAGAATGCTTGTTACAATTTCATACTCTCAGGCCCTCACCTCCAGAGGTTGATTTGGTAGTCTGAGGGGTAGATCCTGGGCCATCTGTATCTTTAATGATGGTCTCAGCGATTCTGGGCCTGGTGGTCCACAGGGCACACCAGAGGAACATTAATGGACTGATGTAGCATCCATCTGCTCATAAAGGTCATTGTTGGTGGACAGCCAGGAGACACCCATATTTTATATGCCTCCTTTCTAAGTAATGAGTCAAGGAGTTGAAGAAGGGACAGGAGAACTAGAAAACAAGCCCTTTCTATGGGACCAGTTTGGGATCGATTTAAAGCTGGGGACAACTCCAGTCCTGAAGAACACCATTCACAATCAAGCTAGAGAAACACTACAACTTTCCCATAATGGTGGAAGAACAAAGTACACTGGGAAAAAGCAGAGAGTGCTGACACATTGAAAACGTTCTTCACCCAGCAGGACGTTAGCAGAAATCCCACTGCAGGCTGTCTTCTGAAATGGGCAATGTGGTGACTCTTTATTCAAAAAAAAAAAAAATTTTTTTTGAGGCAATAACTTAGAGTTAGCAAGGGATTCTGGGTGAAACAGGCAGCATGTGGGTTCAGTGCACTAGCATGAAAGGCCACAAAGGAAACGAAGCAGTGGCTCCCAAAACTGAGGTATGTCCAAATCACCAGAGAGCTTGTTGAGACAGAGTGGGAGCCCCAGAGTGGCAGCTTTGGTAAGTCTGGGGTAGATCCCATGAATCTGCATGTCCCAGTGGGTTCCCAGGTGATGCTGGTGCTGCTGATCTGGGAAACATACCTGGATTATCTCTGTCTGTGGTGGGTTTTTTTTTGTTGTGAGTTGGTTTTTTTGTTTTGTTTTGTTTTTTTTAAGGTCTCCATTAATTTGAAAGTATGAATCTCACCATATCGATATCAACTTGGTCACCTTACTTTTACCTTCTAACTTGAGCAAGTAAAACTAACACTGCCTTAAGGCAAAGAGAACGTACTGGCTTGTATAACAAGAAGCCCAGGCAAGGCTCAGGATAAGCATAGACCATGGTTCCAGCCCCACTTCCTCCAGGCTCCGACCCTTCCTTTATCTGTGAGGCGGCTGAGGGGAGGTGACATGGCGGCAGCAACATTTCCTCATGCCTTTTCCCAGAGCTCTGTCATGACAAATCTAGAAACCCCAGAATACCACTCCTCACATCCCACTGGCCTGAACTAGATCGTGGGCTTATCCTGAACCCTAGGATCACTTCCAGTACAAACAAGTCTGCCCGTGGAGCCATGGTTGCCCTGAGGCACATGGGCCAAATAGGAGAGGGGGCAAATGCCTGACAAAAAGTCAGATTCTCCTAGGAAGAAAGCAAGGATGATGGGTATGCACCCATCACCTCTGGTCAGGGAGGTGGAAAGTGGTATCCAAGCCGAATGGCAAATGATGCTTCTAATGCTCTGGTGTCGGGGCCAGACGTGCAGGGAGCAGCCATGTTTAGACAGCTAGGTCTCCGATGACTAGCAGGGTCTCAGGTATAGGACTCAGACTGAGGCAGGATTTCAGGAGAGTGACTTAGGATCTAAGGAGGAGGAGGCTAGAAAATGGAGGCAGCTGCCAGCCTGAGTTTCTCCATTTCTAAGTTAGTACCCGGGCCTGGGACAAGACACAAAGGGAGCCTTAGGGAAGGTAACTGTCAAGGTTTACCCTCTTGGAGTTCTTTCTAGGTGAGCCTGACAATTAGATTGGCATTGGTCAGATGAACAGGAGAAAAAACATACACACTGCCGTAAGTTTTATGTGATGAGGGGACCCTCCTAAGGAAATGAAGATCCTAAAAAACAAAACAAAAACACCCTGCAGGTCTTTATATTATTAAGTTGAACAGAGAGGCAATGTGGAAAAGTCGGTAAACTCTATAGGGAGGCCAAAGGAAAGTGAGAATTATTTTAACAAGGCCTGTTTTTATAGAATTCTGTCTCAACTTCTCATCCTTGATAATGATAATATTTAATTTCCTCTGGTGTGGGGAGGGCATCTTTCACATGGAAGCTTTTATCTACTGTTTTCGTTAAGAAAATGGGGAGACCAGAAGGCCCTTCTTGTGCCTGCTGTTATTTTAAGTGTTTTAGTTCAAAATAATCCTTATGCCAAAGTGGCATATTTGGGGATGGTGTATTCTGCCCTCCTCCATAGGCATTAGGATCAAGAGTTCTGAGTCTCAGATTCCCACTAGGTGTCAGCGGAAAAAAACAAAACCCCAAAAAACAGCTTAGCTACTCAGATTGGAGGAGCCAGGTTAGGGCCAAACGAGTATGAGTATCAAGAGTATTTAAACATTAAATATTGGTCCAAAAAGCCCTTCAGGGTCACATGGGTGGCTCAGTTGGTTAAGCACCTGACTCCTAGTTTTAGCTCAGGTCATGATCTCAGGGTTGTGAGATCGAGCCCCATATCGGACTCCGTGCTTGGTATACAGTCTGCTTGAGATTCTCTGTTTTCTTCTCCCTCTGCCCCTTCTCCCTGCTCTGCCTCTCTCTCTCTCTCTTTCTCTCTCTCTCTCTGTCAAATAAATCTTAAAACCAAAAACAAGAAGCCCTTCATCCCTCCAGCCAAGATGAGGATTGGGTGTGGAGACTGGGGAGGGGCTGAGGCACTAGACGGGAGCCCAGCAGCCCCAGCTAAGGGGGAGAGGCCTGCCTGTAAGGCCACAGATAGGCCACAGATAGGGTGACAGGGAGCACGACTGGAGCAAGATCATCTGGCTTCTAATCCCAGCTCTACTACTTGCTGTGTGATCACCAGGCCTCACTTTCTTTATCAATGAAATGGGATGACAAGCGTATCCACTCGAAAGGAAAGGCAAGAATTCAATGAGTTAGAATACCTGAAGTCCAGTCCTTAGATTAAAATAAAAACAACGTGGTTGTTAGAACAGTCCTTTCCCTTTATGTAGCGAATGCTAAGTGACCATCTGTGATTGAGAACCTACTTACAATCTATTCCTACAGCTTTGTAATCATAGCTAAAAACATTTGAAAATAATAATTCGGAAGACAGCATCCTCACACTGATTGAGTTAACATACTACATGCCTACATCCCTACATATTCCGTGAGGGATTTAGAAAAGATGAGTTAGGTAAGGATAAGGGTCTGACCTGGGAGCTCCTGGAGGATGCCAATAATTCCAGTACAAAAGAGCTAACCCCCTTAGGAAAGATTTTAAAAACGTTGTAGGATTATTCAGGTGTACCTTCCATGACAAGCTGAAAGAAACAAGAATGACTTCAGGGGGAGTGGCAGTATTGGGGACTAAGGAAAAGATCTTGATCTACCAAAAAAAAAAGAAAAAAAAAAAGATTGCCATGATTATGGAACCATGTGTTACTCTTATACACCTAGAGCTAATGTGCATATGAACTTTCTCTATCATTCTCCCATATGTTATCATACACAGCGTCATGTGCCTTTACATGTCTTGTAGAAATATAAAAAACTGAAACCCTCCTTAATAAAAAGAGGGAAGCTTTGCATTATCCTTCTTGGGAAGAGTAATCCCAACAAACTTTTCTGAAACAGAGTTGTGCGCTTTTTTGACATGTGCATATTAGATGTTGGAAATGCACATCTCCTTTGGGAAATCCATCACGTTTCAAATTCTACATGGCCGTGAAAGCAAAGATCTGTTCTACCTTCCATGTATTTGTTATTGCTGCTTCTGAAACTTCCTTACAGCCCCAGAGAAGTCTTAATCCCTGTCAAATGTTATTATGTTACCGACTTTTATGTAGTCTTGAAAGGGGTTGTTTATTTAGTTTCAGTGACTTCTTGTTACTGCCAAATATTATTTCATTTCAGCACAGATGTAAGGGGTCCAATGACTGGAATTACTTTACAGCCCTGATGCTGTCGAGAGATGGATACCAGTTTAATTATGGACAGCTGAAAATGATCAGGGAGTCACCTGCTATGGGTATTTATCATCATTATGAACTTCTCACCAAGCTGTGGTCTGAGCACCTTCACAACGTTCCATTTGCATTAGACAGGCAGTGCGATCCCTGCGGAGCCTACCTCTTCTGTCACCTTTAAACCTATGTATGGACAGCTTAATATTGCTTGATTATTTTCTTTTCCTCTGCTCAAAGTGAGAAAATATGTTTCAGTCATTCCCATTCTTTCCCTTTCCTCTTTTTCTGTCTCTCTCTGCCACCTCCTCTTGCCGCAACCCTTACCCTTCCAGCTGTTTTTCCAGTTATGTCTCATTGGAAATTATTCATTACTTAAAGAATGCGAATTGGGTAAAAAGGACGTGTAGAGGATCAAGTAATGCAGTGACTGCAATACAGCTTGCGCACTCAGTAAGTGAAGAAGGAAAGGAGGAGGGACAGGAGCCGAGGGAGCAGGAGAGGGGTCCCACGGGACAGGACAGCGGAACACTCTTCGTAGGACTCCCTCAGCTCGCATTTTAAGAGAAATTAAGAACAGCAACCTTCTTCCTTCCTTCCCCCCATCGTTGTATACTGTGCCACAACAAAATACGTTTTCACACCTTCTCTATCTCTGCTTTCCCTAGATGGGTCTTGGTTTGTTTTCATCAGAGTAGAGAAAGGGTTAAATGAAAGTTGAAGCCAGGTTACCACCACCTGATGATAAATTTAAGATCACTGTCTATCCACCAAACTAAATGTGCTTCACCCCATTCCTTTCCTCTTTTTCCCAAGCTGGGCTGTAAAGCCTTCAAGAATTCCAATTTTTTTTTCCCCCCTGGAGATAAGAATAATTACAGCAAGAGCTGAGTTTAGTGAGGGTTTACCATGTGTCTGTCGTTCACCATACTATGTCTTTTTAGGCGTCATTTCATTCGATTCTAATTATGTTCTATTTCTGTAAATCAGTGGTTCTCAACCAGGGATGATTTTGTCCCCGTGGGAGCATTTAGCAATGTCTGGAGAGATCTCTGGTTGTTGCAGCTGGGTAGAAGCCAGGATTGTACCAAAACCTCCTGCAAGGCGCAGGAAAACCTCTGACAACAAAGAATTACCTGGTGCCAAATGTCAATGTGCCACTGTTGGGAAACCCTGCTGCAGATTAAAAAGCTGAGATTTAAGGGGTTGCTTGCCCAGGGCCACCCAGTGGTGTCCAAGAAGACCGGAATGCAGGTGCAACCTGGGCTTTCTCTTTACGTTGCACGGAAGTCACAATAACTTCCGGCACCTGGTTTCTCAGACTTTGTACCGCAGGAGCTGAAATTCCCAATAGAATTGTTCCATGTGAGGGCATCTCCAAATAAGTGGGCCTTTTCAGTCATTTGCAAATCTCTTGTTTGTCCATCCTTTTCATCAAATGTGCAGAATCAGGCCCATATAATTATTGAAAGTTTTGTAAAACACACACACGTGCACATGCACACATATGCCCACATTTGTGTGCACACACATGCTAGGGCAGTAATTCCTCTGACTTTTTAATGTTATAAGCAGATATAACATATAAGAGTAAAGCAGAATACATAAGCAAATAATGATGCTACCAAGCAGCAAATTTTGAAGATGGCACATACAGTTACACAGACCGCTTTGATGAACAAGTTATACTTCTTTAATCTGACATGTGTTTAATGATAAATGTAACACCCTGTGTTCTGCTGAATAATTAGATAGAAATGGTAAATAGTCAACAGTATTTCTTTTTAAAGTGCCAAGCAGAAGTGTTTTTCTTTTTTACTGATTCTTCAATTTCCCACAATCTCAGTTTTGACGCTTTTTAGATATAGAGTATCTTACTCGTCTTGATCATCCCCAAGGCAGCTGTGCACATAAACATACATAGTCTTGTGCACACTTGCACACAGATAAGTGTGTGTGCAGACCCATGCACACACAGACCAGTCCCCGGTCTTATTCCTGGAACTGTTTCTTTTGCCATTATCTTCAACATGGTACCCAGCTGCCCCGTTACTCTTTTTCTGCCCCACCTACCCACTCACTTGCCCTCTCAGATGCTCCTCCGACCCTGATCCAAGGGAGATTTCCATTTTCCCTTCAGATCCTTTCCTCTGTAGGGCCTAGTCCTGGAATCTATCAGCAACACCAAGCAATGAACCCCCAGGCCTGGTGCTTGGGAAACCTGTCAAGGCTTCAAGGCTGCTGTCACTCCAGGCCTCCCCTGCACCCACCCCACCCCCACCCCCAGAACCGGGAGCACAGAAACCAGATTTACCTTTGAGCCAGGCTTAGGCACTTCAAGCTTTCAGGCTGGCGAAAACAGCTGCCTGCGCCACTCTAAATTCTAAACAGCCACACCTATTACATATTGTTTGAAACTATTTCACAGTTTCTAGTCCTTTTCTTCCTGTAACTGTGGGATAAAATCTTATCCCACTGGTATGAATGAAGTTCATTCAAAGTGAGTTACTCAGTGACAGCTTTTCTATTTTAGTAGCAAGAGGGATTTGGAAGACATTGGGTTCTTGGAAGAGGAATGCAGCAGAGGAGAAAAGGGTAAGACAAAGAAGCCAGAAGCAAAGGGTATCTTTCCCATTTTTGCCCCAAGCCAACCCTGTTCATCTTCACTTTCCTGGGGCAAATTTCCCTGGTGGCCAGAAACAAATACCTTAGCCTGGGAGTCATAGATTTCCATTACCTTTCATCCTGAGCCCTCTGCAAATCTGAATATACCATTATTATTTAATAAGTGTGTTTAAGCATTGCCTACATTGATAAAATTTGGAAAGATGGTGCCAGATAGGTATTTTTCCTTTCAGTTTTGGGGTAAAAGGGCAGAGTGTGGAATAATTAAACACAATTTAAATGAAATACTATTTTTTCCACCTTTTGCTTTCACACAGATCTGCTGTGACCAAAACAGCAATGACTAGCTACCTGTGGCTATTTAAAATTCAATTTTAACCAACTAAAAAATAAAATGAAAAATTCAGTTCCTCAGACAAGCAATATTCAGGTGCTTGATAACCACATGTGGCTGGTGGCTACTATTTTGTACAGCCCACAGAACATTCCAGAATCACAGAAAGATCTGTCGGCATGGATCTAGACAAGAGAGAGAAAGGCTGGAGAATACTCAGTGTTGAGGAGTTGGGGTGGGGGGGTTGGGAGGGGACACATCCCTTCACAGAGTGGTGGAGGGAACAAAAATGCTATGAACTTTTCAAATGTCGATTTGGAAGAAGCTATAAATATTTAAAAGACCTATGCACTTCATAGAAGGAAAAACCTGAAATTGCCAACATGTCCATCATTAGGAAACTGGTAAAATAAATGCCCAAATGTCCATACAATAGGAGACTATGAAAATAATTTAAAAATATAAGCATAAGCAATACATGTCAGCACAGAAAGCTGTCATATAACTTTGTGTGTAAAACACAAGTCACTTGACCATGGGAAAGCATAATCCCAATGGTATTAAAACATACAGGATATACACATGTATGTTTATTAATGTACAGGAAATTACATAAGGATACGCAAGGATTTCCTTCTGGAAAGGGGATGGTGGAGCGAGTTGAGACGCATTTTCTTTTCCTTGGACATCCTTCTGGTACTGTTTGGACTTCTGACAGTGATGATGGACTATTGCACTTAATCAGTCATATATTAAGGAAATGAGCTACTCAAAGCAATGTGATACCGAATGAACAAAAGAATACATACCTACCTATAAGAGTTAGATCTTCTGTGTGTCAAAATCGTTTGTGCAGTCCTGTGTTAGTTGGATGGAGTCAAGGTACTGGACTGTGTTCTGTTTGCTGGGGTCTTTGCATATCCAAACCAACCCTAAGTCATTGACTCAAGGATAATAGGTTCGATGTGAAATCATACCCCTGTGCATTATTTCAGCTGCTGTAACGAACATCACGGACCCCTAAGGAGGGCCCTGAAATGAAAAGGGTTGTTTTTGTTTGTTTGTTTGTTTTTAGGAAAACTGGTGGCCGCTTGGAGTTCTTAGAGGGCTCTCTCACCTCTGTTCATCCCTCTCCCATCACCCCACCCTCCTCTGCCCCTCACAACCACACTTTTCCCTCCCCTCCACCACCACCTTCTGTGGGTGGCTCCAAGCAGGAGAAATGTAGATCCAAAATCTTTACCCTTGCTCAGAACTCACCTGCATTGAGTATGACCATGTTGGCAAAGATTCAAGCTGCTCCGTATGTCTCCTTATAAGCTCACCAGGGAAACCAGGCAGCAGGCCTCATGATGTCCTATCTATCTGTTTATCATCTGTCATATATATATGTACACATGCATGTATGCATATGTGTTTGTATGTGCACACACTTGCACACATGCCTACATTTGGTTTCCATGGGAATCTGTGAAGCAGTTCTAACTGTTGTCCCGGCAGATGCTGTGCTTATTGCCAACGTGGGAGGAAGCACGGAGAGGAGGGTTGGGAGAGGGAAAGGGAGGGCACTAGTGTCTGTGGGTGGGCCTGATCCCCAGGCAAGGAAAGAATTTGGCTTATTTGATATATTTTTGCTGGACCAGCTCATTAGATAGTAAATATGACATAAGTCTTTGAGCCAGGTCAGCGATAAAGAGGGAAATGCTTTTGTTTCTTAGTATGCACAGAATCACGAATTTTCTAACAAAGGGCATGTACCCTCAAAATAAGATCTTCACAGATGTGAGAAAGCCCACGTGTCTTCTTTCCTCAAGCTCCACTCCCAAGCTAAGTTTCCCCTTACACCAGGCCTTCCCAGAACCAAACACCTTTGGTAGATTGGCCCAGGCTTCCCCCTCCAGCCCTGGCAGCCCCAAAGTCCTGGCCTAAATAGATCCAGGAGACGTATACAGGCCTTGCCTGGCAATAGTTCTACCCCATTTTAATGAGTCTCATTTGCGCATAAGACTTGTTTTTAAGTTCCTGGTTCATGCCAGGCTGATTTAGTTGGTATTTCGGCTTGACGAGTACCCAGGTTTTAACCCACTTTAGGACTGTTTTTCTGCCTCATTCTGGAAGCTCTGGTTTTTGCCTGATTATTCCCCAACCCTGACCAGCTCATTGCTCCCATGTTCTCTTGACTTGTGTCCCTTATCATCCCTATACCTACCACAGGTCAGTCAGTCTCCCCAGCATGCCCGCACACGCACACTCACATTGAGTAGATAATGGACCAGTAGCCTTTACAGTGATGGAAGGTTGAAGGCTTGATTATTATGTCAATTACTTCAGGTAAGGTGAGGAAGGAATGTCTTTCTGGAATGTTCCGTGAAGAGTTGTATTTCCTTCTAAATGCAGTTATTTCTTCTTTCTTCAAAGACTCATTCTTCAAACAAAGACCCTCTAAGGATTTGTTTTTCATCTGAGACCAAACCACTGACTCCTAATGGGGTAGAATTGTGACTGATGGAGCATGAGAAGAAAGCCTTTTCAGTAGAAATGAATCTGTAAACATTTTTCTTTCTCTGCCTCTTTTGGGAGTGACCACAAACCATAAAAAATTTCAGTCTCAGATTTTGAGTTCAGCAGAGACTTTCATTTTCATGAATTATCCCAAGGATTGGGGCACCTGGGTGGCTCAGTCGGTTAAGCATCTGCCTTTGGCTCAGGTCATGATCCCAGCATCCTGGGATTGAGACCCACATCAGTCTCCCTGCCAAGCAGGGAGACTCTCACTCTCCTCTGCACTTGTGCTCTCACTACCTCTGTCTCTCTCTCAAATAAATAAATAAAACCTTTTTAAAAAAATTATCCCAATGATTCACACCGTCATTCCCTTTGGGGGAAGCACGCAGGGAAAATGGAGTCGAATATCCTCTGAGCAGCCCTGGGGAAGGACAGGTGTGCCCGGTTTCTGCCTCTGCTCCTGGTGCCACCCACATGCACTGCTGTGCCTCGTTGGCATGGTGCCTGCCTCCATGGGCTGCCCCAGGGCTATTAAGGGCTATTAGGAGAGGACAGAACATCCATGGAGCCCTCCTTGGTGCTGCCTTGCCCTGCCACTTCTCTGACTCACTGTGTGTCCATGTGTCAGAAGAACATGGGTACCCAGTGATTCCAGTGACACTTCTCATCACTAATATCCCCATTTCACAGTAGGATATCATGGTTATTTTGGTGCCATGCCAGATTTTTGTTTTAAAACAAGCTCTGCACAGATAGTTTCAGATGGACCAGAAATAACTTTTATGGACTGCAAAATACCTTTCTCTCGGGACATTTTGTTGTGCTTTGAATACATTTTAGCACAGTGAGGTAACATTCGTAGACTCACAGAGACACAGGATTAGAAAGCAATTCCAGAGACATCCCATCCATCACCATGACGCCAGGCAGGTTTCACCCAAACCATCCCAGACAGAGGTAAATATCCTGTGTTCACAGGTCATCAGGAAAAAAGCCTCCCCACCACTCTTGGGTAACCCATTCCAGTGTTGACTTCCCCTCAACACTGTCATTATATTTGTATTACCGGGCAACGCCCCGTATAAGACTGCTGTGAGTTTCTTAAAAGCCAAATTTGTGTATTTTGAACCAGATGTCCCAAAACAGCCTGACTGTCAGCACACTGTTGAACTGGTATTGAAAAATGTCATTTCAAACCAAATACATCTTCCCTTGGGGTTGGACCCGATTGGACAGCTTTCATTTAATGTGTGACCATCTGTCCCCTTAGGACTCCCTTCACTCTTGAATCTGGTCATCATTAAATGGAGAGGCTCTGCAGGTGTACCCTCATGCTTTCCTGCTCCCAGAAATCACAGCCGTCAGGTCCCTTCCCCTAAATCGTGGTAGCAGGAGCAGAGCTGCTGTAAAAAGCAAAGCACTCTGTTCCATGATGGGTGTTTGCTTAGACACACGCTAAGCTTTCTGACACTTAGTTTGTTCCTTTGGTTTTCAGCTTTAAAGGAGTCCTTTTCCCTGGCGCTTCCCCTTCTGCGATGCAATAGGTCTCTAAGAGGTCCAATTACATTTTGGCTTGGAATAATCCACTGGGCCTTCCGCAGTTAGAAGCAAAATAGTCATCTCCCCTTCTTTCCGCTATTTCCTTTGGCAAAGTGGAAAGTCATCAGGAACCAGATCGGTCAGGAAAGCCCTGACCAAGAGTTGGTATGAACCTCAGACAAGACGCAGCCTGATGAGATACCGTGTGCACAGTCATTGTCTGAGACAGAGGGTCTGAAATTGACACCATATGCGCGGGACGAGTAATTGCTCTGAAGGCGGGAGAAAAGCAACATGTCAGAACATTTTAGTAACACCTAATTCATCTCGAGGTTATAAATAAATCTTATTGCTTGCCTAAAAACAAAAGTTGAAAAATACTTTGACCAGATTACTTTTGTGACAGTGCTTCCGGCAGAGGTGAACTTTATTAGGGAGACAACACGAATAAAGAGAAATGCCTAACAACATTTTATGGTATATTTTACATGATTTTATTTTTTTGCAGTAAATAAAGTGGTTATAGGGCTCCAAGGAAAAGGGCCCAGATGTTAGAGAGTTGTGTGAAATTTAGGGGAAACAAGCTGTAAAAAGTGCAGTCATAAAACAGGCTGTCAGTGCCACACATCTGGACAATACAGCTGTATGTTCCTAGTGGCTGTCGTCACCCAAAGAAAACTCAATAACCTCATTTCACCCCAATTAGGCTGCATACCAACAGGATCAACATTAAATTGCAAGGGGGTGGGGAAGAAACATTCCTATGGCACTTGTGTGTCGAGCAGTTTTTATCTTTCATTTGAATTCGGTCACCAAGAAGTAAAAGATTGCTAACATAGCTATTTCCATTATTATAAAACCCTATTTAATTTATATTGTTGTAATAAGTCAAAGTTTGACAGCTTAGATGACTGGCTATGCCAAACAATAGACTTTCTGTAGCACGAAACTGACCTATCAGTCATCCTAAAGGGAGCCCCTGCATGTCTTTCCTCTACCCCTTTTTTGGGAGTCTGAGTTTAGCACCACTGTGGGAAGCACTTTCTGCCTCTTTGGAAAAATAAGTTCATTTTCAGATGACCCAATTTCTGTAAAGTAGAAGATAAATGCCCCTCTCTATGGCAATGGGGAATTTTTCTCTAATGCTTTTGGCCAGCAGTGAGACACCTTTGCAATAGGATGAATATTATAAAACTGAAATACCATTTCATCTTTTCCTCACCACCAAACTGAGCCAAAGGTTACAAAATGCCACTTTTCCTATTAATTGTGTGTTTCTTCATAGGTGTTAATAGCAGCAAAGGCCATTATGGACAGCGGAGAGAAATTAACTCTACCACTGATAGGGAAACTCTTGAAATTTCAGCTTCTCCAAGTTAAAATGAAGGACCAGCAGCGACGGGAAAATGAAAAGAAGGTACTGTGTGATGGTGGGTCTTCTAAAGAGGGCAAACGGGAGAAAATGGAGCCAGGTTTCTCTAGGTCACTTCCTCTCTTCGTAAGCCTTCCATTAAGTGTTACCTGGCATGGTCAGCTGTCTCCTCGACAACAGGGAAAAGGCCATCCAAAGAGCCATTGGAGGAACTCTGTTTTCTCAAAGGCAGACCCATTAAAAATAAATTCCCTTGGGCAGAAATAGGACAAGAGTCAGAGCAAGCGCCTGAGGTTGTTTTCCTAGTAGTCTATTTCCATGCTGGTAGCAAAGAAGGGAATCAAGGAGAGACGGAGTCAGGAGAAGTAAATGTCATGTGAAAAAACCCGCAAAGTCAGGCTCTAACTATTTAAAATATTTTATGTGATATTCAGTAGGAGTTCCTATTGAACTAATGGGCTGCATCTGTACCTTCCTCAGAATCTGAATATTTCAGCAGCCATCCATCACTTCTACTCCCATATCACACGCCTGAGTATTTCTTCACATGTAGATTTTTCATGTGCTGATGGAAATCAATCTGTATGTTTTCCAAAGATTCGTGTTTTCATCTGAAAAAACAAAAATAGTCTAAAATACCTTTAGCAAAACAATGTCAGGTTCAAACCCACTTGTTATTATCACTACTCAAAATAAGAGAGGTTTTTCTTATTTTCCCAGTCATGCTTAAATACTTTTGGAAAGCCAAATGTTTCTGTGTGTACATATGTGATGTATATGTGCACATGTGTATACGAAATGGATTTCCATGTAAGCTGTTTCTTTATGCCCCTTAGTAGAAGACGCAAAATCTGTTCATGGAAGAAAAAAAGGGAAAAGGGAGTATGTTCCAATAATACCTTCCTCACCTTTGCAAGACCCCCAAATCTAGGTTTCCTATTCGAATTGGACTCTTGACAGGATAATCGTAGGACAAAATAATAATGCCACCTTAGATCTGCGGTAGAGGGCTTTATGTTTTTCAAAGAGATTCCCCATATAGCATTTTACTACTAGGGTGATGCGTATTGTTTCCCGGGGAAATTTATATTCATGCGAACACAAATGATGGTCCAGTTTTCCATCCACCAAAGCTCTTTACATCCTGTGTGGGAGCTTGGTACCTTGAGAAATGCTCGGGGACGTTAAGACTTGGCAGAAGAAAAATGGGAAAATTTGAAACTAGTATAGAAACATCTTTCCTTGCCTTTTTAAATTCCAATGTTACATGGGAATCTGGATTATAAAAAATAGACCGTGAGTCCTGTGAAAATCTCTGTGCCTTCTGTTTGCTCTGTGCAAGGAAACCTAACATGCTACAGAGTATCAGTTTACTTGTTTGCCAACTACTTTAAGGCAGCAATTGTTGGTAATAGAAAAAAGTTTTAGATTTCAGTGCACGAATTTTAAGTAACAGTACATGGAATATCCTGGCAGCTCAGGAAAAGTTTTTAAAGCTCACGACGATATAAAAATATTTCTGCAGTGATTTTGCTCAACATTTCTTTGAAATGTGAACTATAATAATACAGTTCTGGGATTCTGAAGATACAGAAACAATCTTAGTTTATTTTTTGAAAATTCTAAGTCCAACGGAATTGGGGCTTGAATTTTAGATTTACATGTATGCGCGTATATATGTAATCGATGCCTAAGAGAACTCTGAGCAATCAAGAGCCAACAATTACATAGTCTAATTTGATGTCTTTCTTAGATTGGGCTCCCCAAACACCAGCCCTAAATCTCTCAGCTGCAACCATACGAGTAAGTGCTAAGTAAATGGATGAAAACTGATTGGAATGGAGTCCTGTCCAGAAAATACTCCTGGTAAAGGCAAGAGGAAGAGAGTTGTTTGAGGGATGATATAATATCTGTTCATTTCAACACCACCACCCAACCAGTCAGTTAGAACAATTGAGGTTAATGTTCGTCAGCCAGCGAGTTTGGCAGAAAGTAAAATAAGTATGAAGTACGGAAAACTGAACCATGCTGTGGATTAGAAAATGCAAAAAACAAAAGAGGACTTGACCCAGATTCTTCATCTTTCCTGAACCCCAGGATGGGATTCTGAGATTCCTACAAGGGGAGTGACTGTCCCTTCAGCTTTTTAACAGCAACCCGAAATGTATGTAGATGTTTTCTTTCAAATGCTAATTTTGTTGCTGAGCACTGTGCACCCCAAATCGTGCTTTGTATCTCCTTTGCTCAACTTTCAGAATTGTATTTTTTTTTAAATGAATGCTTAAAAAGTATCCATAGCAGGTAATTACCAAAAAGACTTAGGGAGACGATTTGGACAAAAATAACTAATATAATTAGGTCCGGGTTCTTTATCCCCACTGAAACAAATAGATCATTCTGTGTTTGGTCCTATTTTAATCGGCCAAAGTTTTTCTTAAAAATAAGTGGCGAAAAAGAAAGATAAGTAGTGAATAATAAAGCTCCAGTTGCCAAATACAGTAAAAATGTCATTATTTTAGATTCCACTGATTTTAATCATCTGTAGCACTTCCCTGTGGGCCCTGCTTACCCTTACATTTGCTTTGTCCTTAAAGAAAGTTTGCTGGCTAATTAATATTATAAAAAATAATGCAAGCAAAGATATTTTTTAAAAGAACAGTTTTGAAGCCTTTAGCACATGAATTTCTGAAAGGCAAATGCCTGCCTCTAATTGCAATTAAGTCGAAAATATTTGAAAACTCTGATCTATTTTGAAATACCTTATTGGTTCTTCCCAAATATACATGAAGAAAACATTCTATTGCTATAAATATGTTTTAGAATTTCAGAAAATCTGATTCTTTCATACCATTACTCTCAAATTGGATTTTGTTATATCTTAATATCTGAATGAGAGTGCTTTGTTTAGAAATGACTTTTCCTTGCACACATCATTATCTCAACACTTATTCTTTATTTTTAGTTCTAGCAGTGTCAGTCTGTTGTTAATTATTAACTTAACAAACATTTATTGAAACAAGTATTTAGAGGAACAACATACTAAGCACATCCTATGTTCATAATGTTCATTATAATTTGAAAATAAATTACATGGTTTCTATTCTGATCCATGTTTTAATGTAGTCATTATCTGAATATTATAGCATCGTTCACATTTTTACTTCTGTTTCACTCCAACTTCCACATTAGATATTAATCTAAACATTTATTTAAAGCTAAGCACTTTATTGGGAATATATTTAAAATATATTGAGAATTCAACTAAAAGGAAACAATCATTGAAAAAAGATGCAAAATGACTATAATACAAAAAAAATAATAATAACCATTTAAATAATCGGCTAAACTAAATCTAGTCTTCCTGTGCCTCTGTGTCCAGTTCAGAAAATTTGCATATTTTAGGTTTTAGGAAAACATCCAAATATATTCTAACTGTGCTTTTATTTTTTTTTTAAGATTTTATTTATTTATTTGACAGAGAGAGAGATCACAAGTAGGCAGAAAGTCAGGCAGAGAGAGAGGGGAAAACAGGCTCCCCGCTAAGCACAGCACCCGATGCGGGGCTCCATCCCAGGACCCCAAGATCATGACCTGAGCTGAAGGCAGAGGCTTTAACCCACTGAGCCACCCTGGTGCCCCAAACTATGCTTTTAATTTGTGAATTCAAATAACCAGTCCATAGCTTCTTAGATATTTTTAGCATATCTTTTATATAAAAGCAGAACAGTGCTGTCTCTTTCTGGCTCATATACTTAGTACACGTTGACTTATTTTCCAAAGTACTAGAATTGGAAAAGAGGGAGGTCCGCAGTCAAGAACTATGCAGAGATGGTTTGGGTAAATTTTCTTAAAACAGCCCCAAATTAAAAGTACGTAAACGTGGTAAGACGTCATGATGAAGCCACAAACAACCCAGAGCTTGCTCCAAAGGAGGGACAAAGAAAAATTAGGGTCACTTTCACAGACGTTTTTGGACCTTCCTCCAGTCAAAACCCCAAAATACTGGAAACCCGCCAACGTAATGCCATTTTTTGTGTGCGTTTTGTTTTAAAGAAAGGCCATAGGGACATACCAGGAAATTACAGGCTGGTTAGTTTTGATTCAGTTGTGGTTAAAATCTTCAAAAACTGTTTTAAGAAATCAAACAGAGGAAGAGCAGGAACTCAGTTTAGAGGGACCCGTGTGGTTTCAGGAAAGGAATAACTTGCCTCACTAACTGGATGGAATTCTTTGAAGCTGGATTATCAAAATGAGGGTACTACCAACAAAACCATAGGAGCTGAAGAGCTACAAAATTCAGCAGTTCAGGGTAAATGATCAGTGACTCCCTCCCAAACTGATCTGTAGAAGAGAAGAAGTGTTTTCCTAATTGGGATGCTTTTCATTAATGAAAACTTCTTCAGGGACTTCAGGGAAAGAACTAAAGAAGCACCCACTTTTAAAATAGAGTAGTATTTTAAAATACAAACAGCTGTAATTCCAACAACGAAGGATACTATTCAGCTACCCATTATTGACTCTTTGGCATTAGACTAAGCTCTTTACACATGTTATATCATTTAATCTTTCAAATGACTTTATGAGGTACAGAGTATTATTTTTGATTTGCAGATGGGGAAACTAAAGGTGTGAAAAGGTAAGTGACTTTCCCAAGGTCAAATAACTACTCAGAGGTGTAGCCGGGAATCACATCCAAAACCGCCGGACATTTAAGATCATTCCTCAACCCCTGCACAGACGCTTTCCGAATGTGTCCCAATCATTATGCACAATGGCCCTCTTGGCTCACCATCAATAGAGTGCCTGCCCAGAGATGTTTCCCTGCAAGAGGCATGGCTTTGCTCAGTGATCTGCCATCAGCCGACTGGTCCCACTAATTCCACTGCCTATAATATCCTGACGGAAAGTGTGGGGTCGAGTCAAGGAAAGGAACAGAGGTCTCCAAAGACGAAGTGTACAGAGCTAAGCAACCACTGGTTCCCAAGGGAATTCTGACTTCATTTCTGGTTCTGTCCCCCTGTCCAGAAATCACATGGTCTTTGGGGACATCTCCTAGAACTAGACTTCCTGAGAGTAATCCGAACAGCCTCACCCCTCTCTCTGCCCTTCTGAATGTGGAGGTAGGACTGCACTGGCTGACTCACTGCCAAAGCCTCTGAGTCACATAGAATCCTGCAAGAGAGAGACAGCAGGTAGACATCAGACCTACCCCCTCACTATCACCAACCACAGTCATGGCCATGTTTTGATTCGGTGGATTAGGAACGGCACCTGAAGATGGCAATATGGCACCCCAGGATGTTCGGCAGGGGGTACCCGAAGAGATGACCCAAAGATGGCATCATTGGGTCAAGAGAGCCCACAACATGCCTAGACTTGCATTTTCTACACCACAGCATCTGTCTAGAAGAGCAGGCTCCTAACTCAACTGCATGCGTTATATTTTTGTTTGGCAGAGAAACAGAGAGGAGAGCAGAGGGGAAAGAATAAATAGAAAATACAGAAAAGGAGAAACAACATGTTCATAATGCCATAATGCCATTACAGTTAATGTTAACACTCTGATGTTTCCTTTTTTTTGTTCTGCGAATTTTTTTCTTTATATAATCACTGTAAATTAAAATATATCATAATTTTACTCATTACCTCAGCATCCACATCTATCATTATTGTTGGTTGTAGGATATTCTATGATTACCATAATTATCTGAACCATTCCTCTATTGTTAAATGTTTCAATTATTTCCATAATTTTTTTATAATAAACAATGTTATCAACACCTCTATAGTATAGAATTCTTCATATTTTGGATAATTTCCCTAGCATTGGTTTATAGAAATGGATTCATTGGGCCTCAGAATGTTCCCATAAATTGTGTTTCCAAAGTAGGTTCTGGAAGCCTTTAGACCCAGTTCTTTTTTTTTTTTTTCTTTTCAGCATAACAGAATTCATTGTTTATGTACCACACCCAGTGCTCCATGCAATACATGCCCTCCATAATAGACCCAGTTCTTAATTTTAAAAAAAAAGAAAGAAAAAATGTCCTCCCTCCACCCCCCCGCCCCGGCCACCCTAGTCAAATGAACTTGGAAACCATCTGTATTATGCACAACTCTTGGGAGATTTAACAACACATTAGCTTATTAAAGATGGAGGGATTTCATGAAAATACATGTGTTTAATCTTGTTTAAGCTACTGTCTCTCAACCATATTTGACACATACACGTCTTTCAGCCTAACTATTGTCTTCTTATCTTCTGTGACCATAAGAATGGCTCATTTGTGAGATGCAGTAATCTCTTGAAAGACAACTAAAGTAACATTCAGAAAACAGACCTAGTTTTTCATAAGCCACATAATAAAGGAGTGACTTAGTTACTTAACCACCATGAACATGTATTCTTATCTATATACTTAATAATATTGTTGTGGGAATCTTATGATAGAACACATGTGAAATCACAGAGTACTACACAAATATGTAGATGCACTGTTATCTATAAGAAAAAGATGTAGGAGAGCTATTTACCAACAGTTCCACTGACTTTTACTATTCATCTCCCTTTTATTGGATAACGTAACAAATACCTGTCAAGATTTTGGAAGGTATTTGAAGGTATTTGAATGTTGGCATCGAGAGCCATTTAGAAAATAAAGTACAATCTAGAATCTTTGAGAGTGTCAAATAACTAGGTTGCCTGTTAGAGAGAGGGAGAATTTTGTGTATTTCCCTTTTTAAAAAAAGTGAGAATATGGGAATAACAAGACTGAGGATTCTAGGTTGCTTGATTCTCAGCTAAATATGTGACATGCTAATACTTCTTTAGTTTGTGGCTAAAACAAGAGCCCCACATCTGCTATGTAGCTTAACTGGGTAAGAAATCTCTGTTCCTAGCCACAGCCTTCTCACAGCAGGGGGCATCCAGATGTTTTTTTGTACGCAGTACATTTTAAAGAAAATGTACTCTATAAGGAACTTGCCTCCACCTTCATATGCTGGGGAACATGTGCTCCCTAAACATGGTGGAAAGAGAGGCCTTTTAGATATACTCTTCCTAAGTTTTTGTCTTGAATTGGCAAGATCCCCTGAGTTAAGTTTTGTGCAGATGACCATAGAATGGGAACATTCATGCTATGCTCCTCAGAAGCAGGGAAGGCCAGAAGAAAAGTTGGTGTGAACAAATTTTAGTTTATGATTTAGGAAGGGGTCAAATTTGGTGAATGCTCAGCTAGTCTGGTTCACTCCCTAGAATCCCCCATCTCCAAATCTCAAGACATAAACTCATAAGGGGAGGGGCTGATTCTGGGTACGAGAGAACAGATAGGAGGGAAGACAGGAGGTGATTTTGCTATGATTGGGGTTTGGTAGAAAAGGAGGTGTCACTTTTTGACCAAAATAGAATTCTAGGGGCCAGTCATCATCAAGAACCTCAGGGACAAAGGGACTGTCCTGGTTCAGTTCAAGTGTGGAGGCTTGGAGGCCTGGGGAACAGGTGGGATATGTGAGGGAGAAGTGGGGAACGACTACTAGAGTTAGACATGGGAGAGCAAAAGGGACTGGGTAGGACAGCGTGTTCAGAAATCCACCAAGAACAACTCTGCCTGGATCGGGTGCCCCAAATAACCTAGGTACTTCTGTTGGTTTCTGTTCTCTACTGTATGATATATCTCTGCGCCAGGAAAATACATACATAGTCGCTCTACCGAGGAAATTCTTTACATAGATTACAGTGTAATCTTCTTGAAATTCCACCCATTGAAGAAAACATTATTGTTAAATGGAAGATGCAAAACACTAAATTGTGTAGTGAGAACAGTAACAATGATGTTAAAATGGTGGGTAAACATAATTTGAAAGAACTCACTAAATATCTTCTTCACTCATCTTCTCCGGTGGTTTTGTTTTTTTTTTTTTTTTGTCAGCTCTCTGTTATTTCAGATTTTCCAATAATGAGTATTATTTTTATAATTTAAAAAAAGTTACTTAGATGAATCAGATTTATAGGTATTTTTAAGATACTTTCATGAAAGGAGGGAGGTAGATATTGATAATTTCAGTGTCAATGGAAATGTGTTTAAAAAGATGCTTTTCTCCAGGCAACCAAGCTTCACCTTGTTAAGGGAATGCAAAAGCAAAAAGAAAGAAAAAGAAGAGGCCACACAACAGAAAGAGTAGGTGAGGAAGGTGAAGCTATGGAGAAACAAAAGGGCATCCAACAAATAGTATTATTTAGCCCCTGGAAAGACAGAGTAGAAGGAGGGCAGAAGGCCTGGCAAAGAAGGTGGGAAGATATCAAAGACTGAGACTTACAGGACCAGAGAAATAAAATGACTTTAGGCTTTGAAGTCAAACCCACTTGTGTCTCTACCATGGTGGTATGTCAGGGAACAAACTGTGTGTCACCATTTATACAACGTGAACAAAACTACCCATCTTGCAGGTTGCATTTGGAGAACAAATGAAAGATGATGATGTCTAGAAAGCACCTGTCATACTCCAGAACTGAGTCTCTGTAATTTATTGCTAATTTTACATTTTGGTTGTGATCTGCCCTGCTCTCTCTTGGCTCCCAAGAAACCTTACAGAATAAAGGACTCATGGAGTTCCTTACCTTAGAGAACCCCAGCCTTGCCAAAGAGGCTCCAAAGGGATGGGAGCTGTGTGGCCGTCCATGTGCTCATAACCCCACCTAGGAGAGCCAGCAAGGTGAAAGGGCCCTTGTACCATCATATTGGGAAAAGGATAAAGAAACTAGTTTTAAACTTCCTCTATACTCAGCGGTATTTTTTGGGAAGATAGACTAAGTGAATGGGTGTAAGAAATACCCATGTTTATTCTTCTGGGTGTACTTGAGAATATTTTAATCTGTAATGGTTTCTCCCTTTCAGTTCTAAAGGTCACTTTGAGATTTTACTTAAAATCACAGTTGTGGAAGTTTCTGGAAGCTTTTGATGGCAGAGTTAGGACTTCTCTGTGACAAGGCTAGCTGTCCACCAAGGAGCTACATGGGAGTGTTCCACTTCAGTGGATTTACCATGATCCAAGTGTGGCTGCCTGAGAGCCTGTGTGAGTCTTGCCAATGCCTCCGAGCTAACTGGACTCAGGGGCACTGATTTGTACTCTGGTTTCATTTTAAATTAACAATCTCACAATTTCCAATAAGCCCTTAACACTGGCAGAGAGTTCTACCATATTTCTTCACTAAGCTTGCCCTCCCACTTTCTGACATGACTCACGTTACCATCCCTGTTCAAAACCTCTTACCTCGTACCTGCCTGTCCTGGGCCAGTAACTGTGCCTCAGTCCTTCACTTGAAAAAAATTGAAACATTCCCTTAACACCATGAAGACCTCTCTCTTTCTTAAACCCACACCCAGCCACTCCCCTCTTCTTGCTCCTTTTACTAAACTGAGATGGTCTTTCCTCCTAGCAAAGGAAATGGACACATTTTCTAGATCTGTCCCCATCTTACCTCCTCTAGGACTTTAGTCCCCCTGAAGCCATCTCCCAAGATGTGGCCCATGTTCTGCCTCCCCCACCTAAGTTTGGGCTACTCTTTCCTTGCCCACTCTTCTGCTATCCTGACTCTTAAACATGCCTCTCTCTCCTTTATGACTCAGGGCCTTTGTGCCACACTTTGTCTTTTCCTTGCTTCTCCCACAGATGATTCCTCATCTTCCAGGTCTTCAATCAAATGTCACCTCCTCAGAGAAGCCCTCCATCACCAACTTATTAGAGAGGTTTCCTCAGTTGTGTGCCTCTCATTGGGTTTTAGCCTTCACAAAAGTCATGTATTTTTGCCTGTTTGGGATGTGCTTTTCGCCTTTTTCTTCCCCAGTGGGCTAGGAGCTCAAGGGGATAAGCCCAGCTGTAGTTTATGCATGAGTTCATGTCTGGTGCAGAAAGAAATGCTGGGGCTTTTCAGACCTTTGCACCTTACCTTGTGTACTCCTTGCTGCCTCCACCCAAGGCCAGTAATGACATCGGCAGCCTTCCCCTGATGCTTTCTGCTGCGGCAGTAGAGACAGAGTTTCCCCACCCCAGGCACTAGGCCCTCGTGGATAATCCATAGTTACCTCTCACGCTTCTAGGTGCCAAAGCCAAAGCCAAACTCTTTCTGGAGCCCTCAACATCCAGAAGATACATGGAGTAGAGGATTGCCTCTCTCCTCTTCTGTGCTTCGTTCTGTTAGCTGGGTATCAAAGCAACGTATCTTCTACTCTTCTTGTCTTTAATGTATTATAATGTAATTTTTCAAATTTGATTTCTTGATCTCTGGAAAATACAGAGCCCAGATGTTACTACAATATTTTTTTTATTTTTTTCTTTCAGTTGTGTAGAGTATGGAAAAAGCAAATAATATCAGCCTATTCCAGATCTTTTGTATGGCCATCTTATGATTTAGCACTGACACAGAATTTTAATGAACACAGCCTATTTGTATTTCTAAACAAATGCATTGAAAGTGTAATTATATTATGAAATAATGCACAAAGCTTTCAGCAATTGTGTGAAAAGAAAAAAATGATGGGAAAATTGGGTCTTTACCTGGTATATGGCAGTCCAAATATGCTCCAGAACAATGTGTAAAGAGTTTGCCCACTGATGTTTTGTGTTGATCCCATCTTTGAATGTATCAAAGAACAACCATTGATTTTGTCTATACATTTTTAACTAGCATTGCAATAAAAATAATTTGTTGGTGCTAGGTTCCCCAAAGAATCTATTAACCTTTAAAATGTGTTAATATAATACTTAAACTTTGAAAAACTTTATCAAGAAGATTTTAGAGAGAACTATTCTTTCTAGGTTTTTTAACTTTTACGTTAGTTTCAGAAGTAGAATTTAGTGATTCATCAGTTGCATATAACACCCAGTGCTCATTATATCAAGTGCCCTCCTTAATGCCCATCACCCAGTTACCCCTTCCTCCCAGCCACCTCCTTTCTAGCAACCCTCAATTTGTTTCCCAGAGTTCAGCATCTCTTATGGTTTGCCTGTCTCTCAATTTTCATCTTATTTTATTTTTCCTTCCCTTCCCCATGTTTAACTGATTTGTTTTTTTTAATTCCATATATGAGTGAAATCATATGGTATTTGTCTTTCTTTGAATGACTTATTTTGTTTAGCATAATACAGTCTACTTCCATCCATGTCATTGCAAATGGCAAGATTTCATTCTTTTTGATGGATGAGTAATATTCAGATATATATATATATCTGTATATATAGAGAGGTATATAGTATAGATAGAGGGTTTTGTGTATATATATATGTTTTGTATATATATATATACACACACACACATATTATTAATTAAATGTGTGTGTGTGTGTGTGTGTGTGTGTGTGTGTGTATCCTCTTCTTTATCCATTCATCTGTTGATGAGCATCTGGGGTTTTTTCATCTTTCCATAGTTTGGCTATTGTGGACATTGCTGCTATAAACACTGGGGTGCAGGTGCCCCTTTGAATCATTATGTTTGTATTCTTTGGATAAATACCTCCTAGAGTAATTGTTGGGTTGTGGGGTAGCTCTATTTTTAACTTTGTGAAGAACCTCCATACTGTTTTCGAGAGTGGCTGCACCATTTTTTTTTAACTTTTGTTTTGTTTTTAATGGAAAAGCCAACCTCTCTCTTAGACTCAGACCAAGACTCCTCAGGGTTAGGCTGCAAGCTAAACCCAAGTTCCTGCCGTCACGAGGTAGTCAGAATTCCCCACTCGCCCTGACCCCCAAATTGAGGTAGTTTATAGGCTTATGCTTGACTCTCCCTTTGGATGAATTTTCTTCTAGAAAGCCACTTGTGTAAAAGGTCTCCTATCACCGACGCCCACAGTCCTCATGTGTAGATGTACCTTATCACAAGTCGGGCCCAACCTGGGATCTCCACTATCCTGGCTTGAAGAATGACTACCCGCAAAATAAATGAGTAAACAAGCAATTGAACGAAATAAAGAATTAATTCGCCAACAGTAGAAAAGCTATTGTTTGCTCACCATATGATTTGGAGAAAAAGTATTCTTTCTTTCCAGGTAATAGAAGATAGATTCAAGATAGAAAAGGATAAAGGGAAAGCAAAACTTCCCAAGGAGAAAAAGACCTCCGGTGTGAAGATTGCCAAAGGAAAGGGAAAAGATCAGCCAGAGGCAAACACAACAGTGAAAAAGACCACGCAGTTAAAACGGAGGGGAGAAGACGATGACACTAAACACTACATCGGTCAGTGACATGCTCCTCCTGTGGGTCACCTTTCACTTCCTGCTTTCCAATCTACAAAGTAACTTGAGAAAACATTCTCAATCTTTCCCAGGCTTTTCGTTTTCACTCTTTCTAAACCAGAAATCACGTATCACTCATGATATCCTAATAGGAAAATATTGCTTTTTGCAGCAGTTCACTTATGTTTTCAGTAATATTCATTTAGCTTGTGTCTTGCTGTGGGGACGTTTTCATAATGCAAATGAAGTAAAAAATAAAGAGTTGACTGTGCCACCAGGCAGCTTACCACCTTGTTCAGAACATTTTAAAAAGTCAGGCATAATTATGAGGCCAACTAGAATATGATTATTGTAAGGAGTGAAATACAGTGGTGATAAAATGAGACCAGTTAATTTGGGACTCACACAGAGCACACTGCTTCCTGACCTGACCTCAACTTCTCCCACTATTGGCTTCTCTTAGAGCAACTGGAATTTCCTTTCATTTTTGATTATTGATATAAAACTGGTGACCTGTGCCACCGGTGAGTAATTCATTGCCACCTACCCTTGAACCCAAATGGAGCTTCCTATTATTATTTGCATCCCATTTAAATGAGATGGCAGGCCTTCACACCCCTTGTCGCTTGAACTCCCCTGCCATAGCTCCGCTCTAAAGCCACGAGACTTAGAAGCCATGATATTATGTTTTCCAATATCAACATTCCCAATATCAACACAGATTTGTTTAGGGATAGAAGAAAAATTATCACTTAAAAATGAAAAGTTTGTGCATATTGCCTTATTTGTAAATTCATCTTAATGGGCTATTGTGGAATTTAACGTTTTTATGTACTATCCAGCATGACTATGAAAGTACAATTATTTTTACCTCTTGGAATCTCAGAGTCTAGGAGAAAGTCCTGTTTTAACATTAGTAAAAACTGTAGCCAGGGCTAAGCAGAGGGGAAAAAAATGTTAGGAAAGTGCACAATATATATCTTAAAAATTTTAATGCAAGAACTATATTACTGCTCTGTAACCCACACTCAGCATTCACACCTATTGACGTAAATACACAGAATACTACGGTAGGGGGCACGTCCATATTCGATATTTCCCTCTCCTGTAAACACCTCTGCTTATAAAATACCACAAAAAGCTGCAGCTACTCGTAATTCAGGAGTAAAGCCAGATGTGGCTCAAAAGAGATTGAACCAAAAAAAAAAAAATATATATATATATACATATATATGTATATATATATATATTACCTAAGCCTTTTTCTTTTTACAAAAACCCAAGCACACATTTTCCATGAGTGCAGGCCCCATGTATGTTTGTCCTTCTATCATGACTCTATCTCATTTACAAAAGTGATTTAATATTTTGTAAAATGGGCACAGCCTTCTTACTGGAAGGGTAATAATGGAAAACAGTCCACAGACCTGTACTGCAGCCAACTGAACTGTTTCTGGTGAGCCAGAGGCATTATAAACGCATGCATAATGTATGTAGCCATCGAACTGGCTGAGTGCAACCTGTTCTCTTTTAAAGTGATGGCCGCTCTCCTTTATGGTATTTTGAACAGACGATGAGCCAGATGATGGTGCCCAGCATTACATTATAGTTGTGGGCTTCAACAATCCTCAGCTATTCGCAATTATGACTGAGCTTGGCATTCCCATAAGCAGCGTGATTAAAATATCTTCAGAGAATTATGAACCTCTGCAGACACACCTGGCAGCACTTAGCCAGCAGCAGGAAGTTCTTCTTCAGCCAGAAGGTATGCGGTCTGCTACACAACTCACTGAGTCCTTCAGTATTCTCCACTGTCTGTAAAGTACAAATAGAATTTTCTGTCCAAAAGAGAGTCCTACAGTACATTCGTTATTAAATCCTTTTAAGACTTTGATTTGCTCTTTATTCTGCTTGTGCTAGCCAGGTGCTGTAAATTCTGCAAATCAAAATCATACTCTGTTTATATCTCTGTGTAGCCCTAGAGAACACGGACTGTGAGTCACAAGACTTGGTTATCTGACTACCTTTCTCAGGAACATTTAACTGATAACTTTTACCTAATGTGTAGGCTGGATAGATCAACTGTAGATAATGTGTTCTTGCAGAAGTCACCACATGGCCCAAGGGAGGTCATAGCCTTGGATTCTTGTTCTGCTCTGCTTCCAGCTTATTGCGATAAATCAGAGGGGGCACTCTATCTTCCGAGCTTTAGACTGGGAAGTTGTGGGGTGAAGCCCCGTCCACGCTACCATTCAGCCATTCAGGGCTTCATCTAAAGGAGTTATGCTAGAATGCTACTGTGGGAAGAGAACTAAAAGTTACTGTATACTTTAGGTGACAGAACAAGGATTCAGTGTAAGCCTGTGTGACCTGCAAGTCCAAGATTTTCTGCCGCACACTTCCTTTTATTGTTACTTATTAATGTCATTTGCACAGTGTTTTGTAATCTACACAACCACATGCCAATTTCTAAAACACCGCATTTTAAGAATTTGCTGTTCCAGGGGGCACCTGGGTGGCTCAGTCGGTTAAGCACCAGCCTTTGGCTCAGGTCATGATCCCAGGGTCCTGGGATCGAGCCCACTTGGGTTCTCTGCTCAGCCGGGAGTCTCCTTCTCCTTCTGTTCCTTCCCCTGCTCATGCTCTCTCTCTCTCTCTCTCTCAAATAAAATCTTTTAAAAAAAAATTGCTCTTCCAAGTTAGAAATTACTACCACTGATGACAGTAAAAGCTACCATTTACTGGGCAGATGCCTTGGGCTAGGCTTAGTGCTAAGGGCTCTAAGTGCATCAATTTATGTAGTCTCCACTACCGCCTCTGGAAGTGTGCTTTATGACAGACGGTCCCCAACTCACAATGGTTGGACTTAGATTTCCGACTTTGGTGTGAAACAAATATGCGTTCAGTAAAAACGATACTTCGAAGTTTGAATTTTGCTTTTTTCCTCAGACTAACAACATGCTCGCTTGTAGTTGTGGCTGGTGGCAGCTCCCAGTCATCCCACGTGATCCCGAGGGAAAACTACCAGTACACTGGCAACGTTCTGTACCCCCACAGCCATTGTGTTGCTCACTTTTAGTACAGTGTTCGATAAACTACAGGAGATAGGCAACCCTTTATTATAAAATAGGCTTTGTGTTAGATGATTCTGCCCAACTGCAGGCTAAGGTAAGCATTCTGAGCATGTTTAAAGTAGGCTAGGCTAGGTGTATTATGTCACTTTCAAATGTTCCATTTACAGTGCATTTATTGGGATAACTCTATCCCCACTCTTAAGTCAAGGAAGAGCTGTTTCTTCCATTTTACCAAAAGGACTCTCAGCCTAGAGGCAGTTATTAAGTAAAACGGTTGAGATTCAGACCCAGCTGTTCCTGACTATCTCAAAGGATAGCTGTAACATTAAATAACTTACTACTGAAGCCAGTGAGAAAATGTTCTGGAAGTACATAGCCTCTCTATAAAAAATAACCTTGCCATTTGCGAGGACGTGGATGGAACTAGAGGGTATTATGCTTAGTGAAATAAGTCAATCAGAGAAAGGCAATTATCATACGATCTCCCTGATATGAGGAAGTGGAGAGGCACCGTGGGAGGCTTGGGGGGTAGGAAGAGAATAAATGAAAAGATGGGATCAGTCGGGAGGGAGACAAACCATAAGAGACTTTTTTTTTTTTACTTTTATTTTATTTTATTTTTTTTTAAATTTCTTTTCAGCGTAACAGAATTCATAGTTTTACACCACACCCAGTGCTCCATGCAATGCGTGCCCTCCACTATACCCACCACCAGGCTCCCCCGACCTCCCACCCCCCGCCCCTTCAAAACCCTCAGGTTATTTTTCAGAGTCCATAGTCTCTCATGGTTCATCTCCCCCCCAATTTCCCTCAACTCCCTTCTCCTCTCCATCTCCCCATGTCCTCCGTGTTATTTGTTATGCTCCGCAAATAAGTGAAACCATATGATAATTGACTCTCTCTGCTTGACTTATTTCACTCAG